>VZTO01013460.1:14781-118242 GCA_013400615.1 Syrrhaptes paradoxus
CGTCCCAGAATCACACGCTGCAGGTGCCCACACAGGAACAAAGACCCACAGATCCAGCCAGGTGTGTGCCTCCTGCTCGGGTTAGTAAAGGAAATATTTCTGCGTTTTTCTCCAAGGGAACGCGGCTTGGCCGGGGTCTCTTTCCCCATTAAAACACACTGGAGCATGAACCCCTCCTGGCAGGTTTTACACAAAACCCAGTGAGGGTAAGATTCATAAGACAGTCTTCTGTTCTGGACTAAAAAAGACCAGAAACCCAAAACCAGACAAAAAAGGAAATATAACCTTTCAGGCAATAAATTAAGCAGGAGACATTTTCTGCATGGGGTCTATCTGGGGAGAAAGTAGTTCAGCAACAAAGCACAAACAGAATGAAAAGCAGTAATCATGAGATTGCAAAACTAGGGCCCATTCTTAGCTATTAGGAAATAAAAACAAAGTACCCCCGGCAACTTTTTCTCCAGAATACACATGCAGACTGCCCAAACAAAAGACCACACATTTTTTCAGCTGCTTCTCCAGAAGAATGCTTTAGAGGAATTTGGGATATTTATTTATACAAAGTGCAAGCTCCGACAGGGCTGAGTTGGTGCCTCTGTGCAAGCCTACTTCTAAAAATAGCACTTAGGTTACTAGCACGTTGGTGATTAAGAGAAACAGGTTCTGATGGTCATTACTGAATCATCGCATGGAGTAAATAAAGGGAACGTGAATTTCATTCATTTTACGAGGAAAGCTCTGTCGCCTTGGCGATTATGGACAAAGCAAAATGAAGCAAAATCACGTCTGATCTTGATCGATGGCTAAATTCAAGTTTCCTTTTCACAAAGCCTCCGCTTTGCCTCCTCCTCGCCCACCCACGTCAGTACTTGCAGGGCTCCAGCCACCTCGTTCCCTCCAGCGCCCGCCAGCCCCTGCCATCCGCCGCCGACGCAGACATCGCTGGAGACACAGTTTCCCGTTCCGTTTGCACAATGAGGCCCCAGGCACTGCCACAGAACCAGGCACAGCTTCACACACAGCAAAGGAATGTGATTTTGTAGCATTTTTAATATAATTCAATTATATTGCACCCATATGGGTTAGGAGAAGGGCACACAGCCTCCCTCTACCGGCTCACACACAAAAAAATTTGCCTGATCTGTGAAAGAAAGTGGAACCTGGTAGCAAAAGCACACACAGTGCAACCAGCTGATGTTTCACAATTCTGGTGATCAATGCAGGCACGTGTGATATAAACTCTGACCACTTCCGTCCTGTGGAAACGGGTCTTTGGAGATTTTTGAAAAGAAGCAATCATTTGTCTTTATTACAACAAATACTCGATAGAGCTCAACACTGTGACCCAAACCAGACATTCTCTCCCACAACACCCTAAGCAAGCATCAGACTCCCATTCAAAGTGAACAAGATAAACATCCAAAGGGAACTCTGCTGCGACAGGCACACAAACCCACCACAAAAACCTTCTCAGTCCCTCCTTCCGCCCAGCAATTCCCAGGATTTTTCCGTTGAAATCCCCAACTTCTTCAGCACTAATTTTTTTCCAATAATTTCCTTACGGAAAACCAGAAACTATCTCGACTGTTCACTCAGTTGCACAAGCATACACCACCGTTAAAAACACATCAAACCTGGGCCAGCATGGAACAGAGTTAAAAACCAGAGGTGAATGGCACTGCATTGGTTTTATTTTAAGTGTCTTTACACAATGAAAGATGTTGGAATGTACGTTGTTACACATTTTACACAAGATACATTGACAACATTACTTGCTTGATTTGCCTTATAAAACTGTTTCTGAAGGTTTTCCACTTATTCTTACTTCCAGCATCTTCTACAATGGGGTAGAAATTAAACAATTAACAAAATATAAACACCACAGGAAATCCAAAATGGACTTCTGGAATTTTGTAAACACACAACCCTGATGGACAATATAAGTTTTTCGTTGTTTTTTTTTTTTTTAATAACGTGGAACAGTGAGACAGAGAAATCAGACTTTAAGTGATTTTAATACCTGAAGAGATACACAAATATAATGCCTGTGGAGGCAAGATGAACAAAAAACCCCGTTTTCCTACCTTTTTAATATACACTGTTCCTGCCCCTGCAACACGGACCTGCCTGCAGGATCCCATTTTGCAACTTGAAGCTGGTGGCAGGAAGGGATCACGAGCTGGCACAGCACAGAGGTGAAAACTACCATGCCCGTGCAAATTCCTGATCACTACTTTGTCTCTCCACCACCAATCGAGTGAAAACACTTTTGAAAATTCAATAAACACATCATGTGGAATTGAAACACACTAAAATGAATTTGAAAAAGGCCAATTTCTGAATGATGAACATCAGCAGCCTGGTTTGTTCACAATTTTTTTTTTTTAAATAGAAAAAAGAATCTGTCTAGACTAAAAAACATTGGTTATAAAATAGCATAAAAGCATAGGAGCATATGTCATTATAACGAGGCATATTTTCCTCCTACTAAAACACTTAACACAGGATCACAAAATTAAAGATCTGTATTTTAAAAGATGCATCCTGGTCCCAAAAATCGCAGATGCTGTCAGACAGACAGGATGTCACACACACAAAGTCTTAATGAAAAACAGCAAACAAGGGCTAGAACTGCATAAAAACTGGCTAAGCCAGGCAACTGATTGTCTTAAAAAAATACAGAACAGACTGGAGAAGTTTAGGAGCACAAGATAAAAATTAACCCTAGATGTTTTATCCGCTAACATAATTTAGTCACAACATAACAGTCAGTGAATTGATTTATAAAGGTAGGCCATCTCTAGGACTGTAGAGACAGAAACATCAGGGTATTTTCAGAGAGGATCAGAGACAACACATTCAGTAGCTGAATCCACATTTTCCCCGACACACTGTAATTCCCTCCTAACTAGGTGTCAGTGCAAACCATCGTACCTATCCGTGCGCTGTCACAGACTGTAGCAGCAGGAGCGTTGGTGACAGACTCAGTCTGTCTTCTCAGTGGTCTGTGGTTCTTCCTCCTGGATTCTCCTCTGTGTAGTTAGCAAAACTAATTGAATTTAGTTCCGTACATGTATTTGTGCCTCATGTCAAATGAAAAACACACACTTGGCATTTCTGAGAAAAGCAAAGATGTAACCATCACCTCAGAAGATTACTAGCTGGGAAGGAATTTCACCATAAAGGGCACATTTCACCTGCATTTAACACTATATCATGGAAGCTGTTGTACCAGTACAGAGCAGCTTTTCATTGCTATACAATTAACTTTCTTGAATCCAATTGTGACAATAAGATATTATTTCAGCACTTGGTACTTCACAATGAAAAGGGTAACATCTTTAAAAAAAAAAAAAAAACACAAACAAAAAAACACCACAACCCTACTTCCTATTTTTCACTATTTCAAGTCAGGTGGATTTGCTACACTTGGGGGACTAGTCCCTACAATTAAAGTGCTTTCAGAGCATTGGCATCCAAAATCTTGAACATGAGAGACAACTACAAGTAAGATCTGTTGTTGCTATACGTAAAGTACAGCAGCAGTACAGACATCAACACATGTACTCGTTAAGTGTCTGATTTTTGATACTACCTTGAGCATCACACAATTTAACAGTGCATAGTGCCCCCTACCTCCAGCGTACAATCAAACGCTTTAGATTCATGCAGTATTGTTGGAGGTGGTTCTGGACGTCTTGTCTGCATGAAAATCTGTTTGGGATTTTTTATTTCGTCTTCCTCTTCTGTCTCACTTTCACAGACATGGACAACTACACTGGGAGTTGATTCTGTTCCTGCATGAAGCTCGTACTTTTCCCCTGAAGAGCAGCAAACAAAAGTCATGCTAACAACATCCCCAAGGAAAAGCTCTAGCCACTTTATCTCAAGAACTCTGCAGTAACAGAACCAAATATTAATTTATTCCTATCTCATCGGAGGGAGGGATGTAAAAACCTGTTGTGAAACACTGAAGACATGGGAAGACAAGCAGCATACCCATTTTTAAGTGACATCATTTATGCTGTACATTTATATGACATTTGTAAATTAAAAGCTACAAAAGCATTTGAAAACATTAAGCCTCCCCATTCCCTGCTTTTCACAGAGAGCATGTTTCCTAAGAAGGGTCACGAAGAAGTTTGACGCTTAAACACGAAAACTACATATCAGCATCTGTAAGAGACTGAATTTTTCATTCCTCTTCTTGTTTGTTATTTAATACTGAGACAAAATTAAATAAATGGATGCAATGGAGCTAGTACCATACAATCCAGTTCTGTGCTGTACTTTCAATCAATGAACAAAAAAGTGATGGATCATTTTATTCAAGTAAGAAATATCACATAAGAGAGACTCAGTTTCTTCTCACAGAAAGAAAGATAAGTATGTAAGTTCCCTCGATAACTATTCGTGAAGTTAAGCAACACAACAAAGCAGGTAAATATTCCTACCTGGCCCCAACTTGGAGACAGCACAGAGCAAGTCATAGTTTATCAAGGGCGTTGCATCTTCACTCTGTTTCCATCCAACTGGCGGAGACGCAGGCGGTGATATCAGGAACTGTTTAACAGGTTGCGGAGGAAGGAGGTAGGACTTGTCTCCTATTTCACCGGATACCTGCACCTGAAGACAAAAGCCAGGAGACACAGAATCAGATGACAAAAATTAATTCTCTTTTTATTTAGCCTACTTCCCCAATAATGCACGCCCGTTCCCTGTATTAACAATGCTTCATTCAGCCCAGCTTTCAAAATAAAAGCAGTACACCTTTGTCAGGTCTTGGTATGACACCTTGGAGAAATGCTGCAGGTAAGAAACTGGCCTGTGTAAGTGCTGACAACGTAGCTGTGTATGATACATGCAAGCTGTTAATCCAACAAGAAGAAACCTCCTGTAAAGCACCTACTATAAAGAGATCTGTGGACCCACTTATTTTCTTCCAGCACATTTCTGTTTCTGTATGGGGGAAGGTGGTTTCTGTCACTACACAGAAACTGTTCCATACCAATTCCAGCTCTGTAAGCTCAAGCTGAAAACCAAAAATGTTCCCTAAAGCAGGAATTTCTCCATGAGCGACAATAACACATCTCAGTGTAGAAGAATAACGTTGAAGGTAATTTCAGATATTTATCACAAATGAAGCTCATGGGCAAACCTGGAACAAAGAAGAAGCAGGGACACACGTACGGCATCTTAGTGTTCCTAATACCTGTGCAAAGTACAGCTTCAGCTTTTTTCCATTGAAGTCAGTTTCATGCAGTTCTATCCGAGCTCTTGCTGCTGCCTCTGGATTGCTGAAGTTTATCCTTACTCTTCTAAAGCTTTTGAACAACTGGAATGTAACTTGATTATCGTAGACTGTGAAAAGTGCTTCAAATCTTTCCTAGAGATGAAGTACAAAGATTCTCCAAACACAAAATGAACATTTTCAATGAAAACACATTTTCCTTTCACTTTCCTCTCCCAAACCCCAACAGTTTCTCTAATTGCCTTCTCAACCTGCACATTCCAAACTTCCCTCAGTTACCCGAACTGCAGACCTCTAGTCAGTGTAGTACTGCTTTGTCTCACTATTTAAATCCGAATTCCAAGAGCACACGGAGGAGAACAAGCCCATAAAACTCTTCATGCATAAACTGCCACCTAGCGCCAGAAGCGCAGATGTCAACAAAAACCCTGGTACCCACACGACTTCCACCCAAGCATCATCTCCAGAGATACTACACGAAACAGTTAATCTTTATATTAGATAAAGTACTCATATTAGATAAAATAAAGCTTAAGGAAAATGTCAAAATTCTCAGGATTAATATGACTACCTTGGAAGAGACAAAAATCTATTATTACTAAGCAATGCTTGTTCACAAAAATAAAAAAATTGAAAAAATCGTGTTTTATTGAAGTAGAAACAGTAACAATTTGAATTAGTCATCAGTGAGTCAAATATTTATCTAGAAAGAAAGATGTCATCTTGCCTTTTTTTTTAATTAGATGACCTATGTTTTACATACTCTCATGCATTGTCTGTTTTGTTTTCCGATAAAAACCAGACTAACAGACAAGGCTAGAATTAACTTTTCTACTGACGTACACAGGCTAGCAACAACTCATGGTCTTTGAAGGAAAGCATTTAACACCAGGCATACAAATAATGGCTAACGAACTGTATCTCATTCTCTCTGTAAAACATGAGACAATAAAAAATAAAGCATTGCATCTGAAAATAAGCCACTAAAACCTCAACAGCCTTTTCTGACACCTTCCTTTCGTATTCATAGGAATATAATTAAAGCAAACTATACGAACAACAGCTCTCATTGTGTAATATCGTCCTCCCTACCCAAAAGGGGATCTGTAAGCTGCTTTACAAACTATTTCTGACACCATGTGTACATTCTCAACTGATCCCTGTTCCTTTTATTTCGAACATATTACGTCCATTTGTCAGGAGCACTGGCTTAGGAATCCAGCTCACAGCAAATATTTGAAAGATTGTCTTAGATATAAGTACACAATTTAGCAGCTCTGAGGCACAGAGCAGTATTTCTTCTCTGGCACCACACTTTTCCCTCAGAGCTTGAAAACTTTTCAGCAAAAGGGTCGGCTTAAGTACTTTTGTAAACTGAAACTGAGGAAGCTGAAGACCAAAGTTTTCCTATCAGCCGCTCCTATTTTCCCCTCATTTATGTAGCGTACATAATTATTCCTAATGCTCTTGGAAGCAAAGGGAAAGTGCAGATTGACTGAATACAAATGTTAGGAGGCCAGACAAGATTTAGTTTATTATAAGGTTTTTATAAGCCTCTTTCAAGGTGTTCAAGTCAGAATCCTTGCCTTGATATAGAACATTTAAATTTGCTTTCAGATTTTATTTAAATCTGCCCTTGGATTTGGTACCTTGGATAAAGAGGAAAAAAAAAGATCAGATGAGTTTTTCATGGGAGAAGCACTGTATAACTATTAACTATTTCAAATGCCAGAAAAGTGGAGTATTAGCTGCTCTTTGCCAACTGCTCTCATTCTGATCTGAGCTTACCAGGGAAATACTGTGGGTTGGTTTTTCCCCCCAGTTACAACACACACTGAAAATCCGGACAAAAATGTTCAATAGCTGTATCTACACTTACAATACTACACCCCAAATATGCCCCTCTCTATCTTACCTTTTCTTCCTGTACCTCAAACACAGCTTCATGAACGCTGCAAGCAAAGAGTGAGGTAGGCAAGTCACTTAAATCCATCATCTCTTCCAAATCATCTTCATTTTCTCCAAAAATCATCTGTTCTTCCTCTTCTTGGTCACTGCTGTAGAGGTCTGACTGGCTGTCGCTCCAGGACTTCATAGTATCTCTGAGCATCGTTCACCCAAAGCAACTCCTCTTTACCTTCCAGTTTCTGGTAGGGTTCTGCCATTCCAAAAAACAAAACCAAAACAGAATGTGAAGATACCACATTTTGCTTTGACTGTTCTTTAAGGCAAATAATTTTACAAAAAAAGAATAAAAATCAACATGAAACTCGTCCTCTCATCCACAAAACAGAAGCACTGTATCCCATTTCTGCAAATGGAATAAAGGCTCTGCTGTTTATAAAACAAAAGATAAAGTCACTCAGTCAAGTAAATNACAGTTAATCTTTATATTAGATAAAGTACTCATATTAGATAAAATAAAGCTTAAGGAAAATGTCAAAATTCTCAGGATTAATATGACTACCTTGGAAGAGACAAAAATCTATTATTACTAAGCAATGCTTGTTCACAAAAATAAAAAAATTGAAAAAATCGTGTTTTATTGAAGTAGAAACAGTAACAATTTGAATTAGTCATCAGTGAGTCAAATATTTATCTAGAAAGAAAGATGTCATCTTGCCTTTTTTTTTAATTAGATGACCTATGTTTTACATACTCTCATGCATTGTCTGTTTTGTTTTCCGATAAAAACCAGACTAACAGACAAGGCTAGAATTAACTTTTCTACTGACGTACACAGGCTAGCAACAACTCATGGTCTTTGAAGGAAAGCATTTAACACCAGGCATACAAATAATGGCTAACGAACTGTATCTCATTCTCTCTGTAAAACATGAGACAATAAAAAATAAAGCATTGCATCTGAAAATAAGCCACTAAAACCTCAACAGCCTTTTCTGACACCTTCCTTTCATATTCGTAGGAATATAATTAAAGCAAACTATAAGAACAACAGCTCTCATTGTGTAATATCGTCCTCCCTACCCAAAAGGGGATCTGTAAGCTGCTTTACAAACTATTTCTGACACCATGTGTACGTTCTGAACTGATCCCTGTTCCTTTTATTTCGAACATATTACGTCCATTTGTCAGGAGCACTGGCTTAGGAATCCAGCTCACAGCAAATATTTGAAAGATTGTCTTAAATATAAGTACACAATTTAGCAGCTCTGAGGCACAGAGCAGTATTTCCTCTCTGGCACCACACTTTTCCCTCAGAGCTTGAAAACTTTTCAACAAAAGGGTCGGCTTAAGTACTTTTGTAAACTGAAACTGAGGAAGCCGAAGACCAAAGTTTTCCTATCAGCCACTCCTATTTTCCCCTCATTTATGTAGCGTACATAATTATTCCTAATGCTCTTGGAAGCAAAGGGAAAGTGCAGATTGACTGAATACAAATGTTAGGAGGCCAGACAAGATTTAGTTTATTATAAGGTTTTTATAAGCCTCTTTCAAGGTGTTCAAGTCAGAATCCTTGCCTTGATATAGAACATTTAAATTTGCTTTCAGATTTTATTTAAATCTGCCCTTGGATTTGGTACCTTGGATAAAGAGGAAAAAAAAAGATCAGATGAGTTTTTCATGGGAGAAGCACTGTATAACTATTAACTATTTCAAATGCCAGAAAAGTGGAGTATTAGCTGCTCTTTGCCAACTGCTCTCATTCTGATCTGAGCTTACCAGGGAAATACTGTGGGTTGGTTTTTCCCCCCAGTTACAACACACACTGAAAATCCGGACAAAAATGTTCAATAGCTGTATCTACACTTACAATACTACACCCCAAATATGCCCCTCTCAATCTTACCTTTTCTTCCTGTACCTCAAACACAGCTTCATGAACGCTGCAAGCNTCTATTTCTACAAGAATTTTTCATTCACAACTGATGTGAAGCAATCAGGCTGTCATACATCTTCTTTGTACTGAACTTCACATAGTTTTTGTGAGCATAAAGTCACTCAGTCAAGTAAATGAAATTTCTCCTCCTCTACTCTGACATAAATCAAGAACTACAATATGCTTCTAGAAGCTTTTCTCCATGACACACTTTTCAGTTAATAGCAATTTCTTATTTAATAACTTAAAATCACTTCCCAAGTAATTAAAGTAGTCTTCTGACACTGGAATAAATATCTTTATTTCATCGACAAGAACACATGTATACAGCAAAGGTAACTCATCTGTCCAAAGCCTCTCCAAGCCAGAANTCCTCCCTACCCAAAAGGGGATCTGTAAGCTGCTTTACAAACTATTTCTGACACCATGTGTACGTTCTGAANAGCAGATATGGGAACAAAACCTACGATCTTTTTAAGTTTTAAGACAAGTTTTGTAATTAACAACACCCAAACACTCCCAAGCACTTTGTATTTAAGGAGAAATAGCATGTGAAAATACTTAATACTTACTTTAAGTATTTACAAACTGCTCAGAGACACACACACGAGGTGCGACACTAAGTTAAGTGAATTAAATCAACATAACCTTGGCGTGGACACAGAAAAGCTGTCTGAAGCAATGTGTGCACATGCACGCGTCACTGCACCAGTTCACTGTCACACCTTGAGTCAAACCATTACAAAGTCACGCACAGACCTGGCTAAATTTTCCCAGCACAGTAAGTTTCAAAATTTTCACAGGAAACACTCCTCAGCATCACAGAAAGAGGGACACAAATGCATCAAAACATGTAGCTGGTAGAAACTTTATTTTTTGTGCTCGCTGATTCATGCAAAAAGGAAAGAGAAAATGAAAAGAAAATACACCAACACAGTAAAAACAAAAGTCACCATCTGGCTTAGCAGCCCAGACTCCAGGAGAGTTCTAGGCTAATCAATCCAACATGCAACAGGACAGACACCTACAAGCAAGCCAAGCTACGTGCAGACAGAATGGAGAGCAACACGCACGCTGCATCTTGGTTTTGGTCCTCCCTTCCCAAGCATCCCCATCAGAGAGGAGTACGGATCACGATAAGAAACACCTAACTCACACCTGACTGCTCCAAAAACCTGTGTCTCTGACACACCAAAGAATGAGGAGACTTGCAAACAAGGCAAGACAGCAAAACTGAGAGAAAAATGAGAGTTTGGAAACACTGGCATGTAAATTCAAAGACTTAAAGTAACTGAATAAGACAGGAAGTAAAGTAACATACAGATTGACGTAAAATTTGGTCAAATTGGCCACGCTACAGAGAGCTTTAGAAAGGTCAGGTTGTCTGAGCCTCGTACACTATAAAATGAAGTGAAAGCAGTAGACAGGAGGGATGCAAAAGCATCACGAAAATAAGATTAATGGAGCGCACAATTGCTCTGACTTACACCGTGCCTGCAGTAGTACTCCTCTCTTCATTCTGTTAGTACTGGGGAATCAGACATCACAATTAAAATGAGAGAGAATTTCATCCGTAGATTATCAACTGAAGCAATTACTCTTCCTTTATTTCATTTAAGGAGCTGCAACCTGCAGGTGACTAACACCAAATGCTGCAGTGACCACAGAGATGTTCCTCTGTTTGGGATGTTAGCACAGAGAAACAGCACTTCGGGGAAAAATGAGCAAAGAGATGGACAGAATGAAGGCAGATATGAATTTTTATGTATACAAATAAAACTCCTGAACTCTCTATTTCTGGGTAATGCTCTGCACAATGAGACTTTGTGCAGGCTCCTTGAATAGAAACCATCTTTTATACACCAACAGACAAGCATGCAAATATCTGCTTGAAAAGAAAATAAAACTGATACTGTTAAAAAGAAGAACACAAGACACCTTCTAAAACACCAACTTGAAGATACAAAGAATGCACTGTGGGGGAAAAAAAAATCCCAGCTTTTCCTTCTTTTGCCAAATTTGGTTAATGTAATTCAGAGAATTAAAATTAAGTTTAAAGTTCCAGCATGAGGAGGTTCTAAAACTCTGAAACTGTTAATTTTGTATTTTGAAAAAAGACATCCATGTTATTTCCATGTCTGTTTGGCATAATCAAATCAGGCAATTTGGTAAATGAAAAGGTGACAACATACAAAAGATGGAGCAGTAAAAGGTAAGAATGATAGCCAGGTAAACAATACAATTAAGGAAAGGTCTTTGCCAAATCAATTTAGGAATTGGAGAAGGATCAATAACAAGCAACTGAAATGTTTGCAAACAAATGCCAGGAGCTCAGATTTCACAGAACACCACACACACTGTAAAGAGAAGATGGGAAGAAAATAGAAAGGGAAAAAAAGCCAACAAAAAAGCCACAAGATCTAGTTTCTTTTATAATTTAATTTCTATAGCATTAAACGATTCAAGTAACCTATGAAGTAGACAGAGATAAAGCGATGGCTGCAAGGTCACTACGATTTTCACCACGCACAGAGCGGTCAACAGACGTCACAACTGCCTAGTTAGCATCTTAACATTAAAGAAACAAAACTCGCAGTCCCTACATCTTTAGTCTTCTGTGTCCAGATTAATTTCATTAATTTCTATGTGAAACAAGCAATCAACAACTACCACTGTCTACCTGTGTGTTCTCACCTTCAAAATGTACACAGACTAAAACAAACTGCCGAGGCAGGATTGCTAAGGAACCGAGCTGAGATGACAGCCCTGGTGATCCTGCACTGTAGGCCTGTTGTCTGTTCACCACAAAAGATCTTCCCCGTGAGCCTTTTACCGTGTAAATACCCTTGATCTGAGGAAAATACTGCTTTTTGCTCAACAGCAATTTGTGGTTATTATGAAACACTTCAAATTCTGCACAGGCATGCATTGTTGCACAGAAGAGATGCTCTTCAGACTGTAAAGAAGTTTAAGAATCCTGATGAAAAACACGCAGACCTGCCCAGGCACACTGCATCCAGCTTTGCACACAACAAACAGCCTCACTGCCTTCAGGTTTTATTATATATAAGTTCATCATGTTTTAACATTTAAATACAGCAACAAAACGTTTTACTGTAAGGTATTTTCTGAGCTCTAAAAAGGCAGGGGGTCTCAAATGATGTGTGTAAATGATACTGGAGAGCTGGGGCAGTTCAAACATCCCCACTGCCATGAAGTAGGTTACGTTTTTTTCTCAACTGGTAACAAAAATTACATTACCAGAAATAATCTTGTTCCTTTAGAGAACAAGAGCAGGAACTCGTACACTACTAAGCTGCAGAAGACAATGCAGTTATTCCCTTGAATTCCTGCGAACAGTCTGCAGGGAAAGTGATTTAACAGAAGCAATCATAGTCAAAGTTCAGGAAATACTTCAGCAATAAGATCAACAGCTCTATATAATTTACAGTACAGTGTTTCTTGCTAGTGTAAAAACAAAATATGAAAAGCTTCTGTAGAAAGAACTGAACTACAAAAGCCACTCCAATTATGTTTTGGTTGTTGTTTTTTCTTACATAAGAAAGCATCACAGTTCTCTTTTTTTTAATCATAAACCTACATGGTTAATTCTATTTTTTTTTTCACAGATTGTTTTTCCCAACTTCACTCATATCAGTTTCAAAACACCATGGTTACTGAGCAATTCAAGAATATGCAATAGCTTCCCTGAAATAAGGATGAGACAGGCAACACTGATGTAAAAATATTAATACTGTTGGAAACAGTGATATTTTAACAGACTAGGTAGAACTATTGTGCAATTATCAGAACGAACAAAATCGGAAGAAGAAATACTCCAAGCTCGACAGCTACACTTAACATGATTATCAATGCAACAGCCAAACTGGTCTGCTTCAGTTTCCCCTCTGCAAAAAAGGAATTACTTTCACTTCTTCATTGGAATATAAAAAGCACCTATTTATAAGATAGTCTGTTATAAATGAAAATATACAAATGCTAATTATTTATTACAATCAGCTAATTCTGACTGTGATAAACAATTTACAATCATTACCAAATTCATTGTGTAGACAACTGACAAATCTCGTTAGCAAGCTTTGTGATCACTCTCCCTCTCTCAGATTTCAGATTAGATGGCCTTACGCAGCAGCTCTAGAAGGATCCCAAGAACTGAAGTCACTTGGATAACACCTTTTACTAAGTCCTGTGTTCTTCTGAGAATTAATACCTGCTTATCGTTTAAACACCAGGTGACAGGCACCTCTTAAAAGCAAACTCTTCATCCAAAGCTTAAGATCTTCTGAAATTCAAGCAGACTGTGGAAACGCAGTTTCTGCCACGGAGAGGTTTAGTTCCCCATCAGAGCACCGGCACAGGCGGGACGGGTGTCGTTACCGGTGCATCCCGGAGCCGCTCTCCAGGCACTGCCCAGAGCCGAGCACATCCCATCGCTTCAGAGAGCGGGAACCGGACTGCTTCCCGAATAAAACGGAAAAACACGGACTAAAAACAGCGTGGCCATTTCTACAGAGCCCAACCTGTTCTGAGGAGTTTATAAACTCGGGCTCAATCCCGCAAAGCCGCGGAGAACAGGTCTACCCAGCGGAGCAGCCCGGGGCGAACGAACGGGCCGGGGGACCTGCACCCACGTCCAGAGTTAAAGCAGAAAACCATCCTGTGATTATTCTTTAAAAAAACAAAACCAAAACCAACTCTATATCTGCTCTAGGGAGCAGCTGTTCAAACAACTTCGCCGCCGCCGCTCCGCCCGTCAGCCCCGGAAGGCGCCGGCAGCGGCCCCGCAGGACGAGGGGGCTCGGCCAGGCCTCGCCGCGCCCTCCCCGACCCACCTCGGAGGCGGCGGCGGGCGGTGCTCCGGGCGACACAGCAAGCCGCCACCGGGCCGGGCCGCGCCGCCTCACCTCAGGACGGGACTCCCGGCGAAGGGAACGGCTGAGGGGACGGGGACGCAACAGATGGCGGGCGCTGAGGGGAGACGGAGAGGAGGACGAACGAACACTCACCGTCTGTCCTCAGCGGCGGCGGAGAAGGGTGGTCGCGCAGGGGGCGGCAGCGGGAGCGCGCCCTCGCCGCCAGTAGCCGTGAGGAGAGAGCGGCGGCGGGAGGGGAGCGGCGGGAACGCGCCTGCGTGCGCGCGCGCTCGGCTCCGCATCGCCTCAGGGAGCGGCGGTGGGAGGGGGTCGGTGACCCGGATGGAGGGGGGGCGGCTCTGCGCATGCGCCCGCGCGGACCCTGCACGCGGGGCGGTGGCGGGCGGCCATTTCCTCACCTCAGCGGCAGTGTGAGGGGATGTTGTGGAGCCCCGGACCCACCGCCCGCCTCCCCTTTGCTCGGCGGTTTCTGCAGCGGGTTTCAGACGTGTTCCACCCACCATAGCATCCGGGGGTCTCCACAGCTAAGGGCATGAAGCGCTTTGGGGAAATTAACGGTGTGATATCGATCCTTGGTGAGGCGACAGGCCTCCGCTGACCGCCTGGCCTGGAGGAAAGGTCTTCCTGGGCTCCCTGTGGGAATCTCCCATCAGAGAGATGAGAATTGATTGAAAAGCTGCAAATTGTTCCATGAACTGCCTTTCAAGAAGTGGCTGGCAGCTGAGTTTCTGTCAGAGTGGAGTATGGATGACAGAGGCCTCTTCCATGTTTTTAATTAACAACTGTGAAACGCTGTTTGAGACCTGCCAGGAGCGCCTTACAGTGTCCCAGCAGGACACTCCGGTGACCTTGAAGGCTAAAGCCAGAAAAGAAGATGTGGGACTGAGTCTTGGAGAACAGCACCTGTGCTGCAGGGCTTTCTGCTCAGATTTCTGCTGCGAAAGGCCCATGTATGCTCCTAGATGGCAGCTGAAGTTAATCGGTTTTACTTTGCGGTTGGCCTTGGCTGGTGGACACATTCAGGCAGTTGCCAGATGGGAACAGTGACAGTTTGTGGCCTTCGTGTCTTGGAGCAAGTCATGGCTTAATCCAGCGATGAGATGATGGGAGACAGCGGTCACCTGAACTGTGTGGTAAATGAATGCTTGTGTACTTTTACATCTAAAGAAAGCACAAACCAATGTCCTGCTTTTGGTTCTATTCGGTTTTCCACAAAAAGCGCACAAAACTCTTGTATTTCACTGACTAATATTTAGTTCAACAGCTTTGCCCTCACTTGCAAAGCCAGAAGAGTTAGGATTTTGCCATAAATAGTTACATTTCTGTGGTTTAAAGGCTTTCTTTCAAAGTCTAGGTTCAGAAAAAAGACACAAAGGAATGCTAAGCTGGTCTTTACCAGGCAATTCTTCCTGCAATCACATGCTTTGTTAATTCAATACCATGCTTCTCCTCCCTGGCCAGCAATATATTCTGCTTTAATACCACAGACTCCCAACATCTGTGTCCATTTCAGGAACATTTTAAATACTCTTTTTTAATAGCACCTCTTTTGTAGCATGCATTTTTGTAATGCTGCTGACATCTGGCTTGATTGCTACCTCTTTATATTAGCACTTAACGCAATTGTCTCTGACATAACACACTAACCCTTAAATGATATATGTTAACAAAGTATTACCACATTTATCAGAAACTCTGGGGCTTAGGTGTGCTGCTTCTGCAAGCATTCAAGAAAGTGCTAGCCAGTGCTTTAATATTAGCATCCAGGGATTTCTACGAAGTGCAGCTTTAACACCAAAGTGGATACAGCTGCTGGTTTGTTTTTTTTCTCCATTTGTGGTTTGGGACCCTAAGAGATACATTTAATTAAGAGTATCCGGAGGGTTAGCTTCTGCTTATCCCCCTGGACTAAAACTCATATGGTGAGTGTTAATTAGCTTGGCGAGCATTTGATAAAGCTACATTGCCAGTATTCTAAATTTATGACCGTCTGTATCTCGTAATGGCATTGTTAGGAGAGGCCCTTAAGCTGTCTATTCCGGCAATGAAAGACAAGATATCCTGTATCTGAAGGATGGCGTTTCCTACAGCATAGCATTCCCAACTAGTATTAGAGGTCTTGGAGAAACATGATGTTGTCTCAATTTCAGTATCGAGTTGGCAGGCATGCAAAAATCATGAGTCAGGCTACCAATGATATAATGCTTTTGGTTTTGTGATTTGGTTCATCTTGTCTCCCACTCCCCACACACTCCTTTGGATCACATTTTTAAGCTTTTCTCTGAAATAATGAATGCTAATTTATTTTGTAAAGTCCAGTAAAACTAAGATTTTTAAAGTAAACTGCATGATTCCTAAAGCTGACGCTAAATGCTTGCAGACTCATGTAAAATTATGAGCATTAGTAATTCTGCAGCTCCAAACATCTGTTGTAGTAATCTGCATTTCATTTACAAGTATCCTGCTAAAAAAGACGGTTCTTTGAATGCATGTAGTACTCATGGTAGTAAACTAAATTCTGTCTTAACTTTTCTCAAGATATTTATGGCCAATTAAAGTTATGCCAAGAGCATGGAGCAGGCCAGAATTCTGTAGGTTTTACCATAATCTTTTATTAAGTTCCATTTCCAAAGGTCTCACCTAAAAGACAAATAGGATTAAATCAACATGCAACATTGCTTATGAAAAATTAAGCAGTTATCCTTATAGTCCAATACTGTAAAGCTTGATTTATTTACACATTTTAATGTGAACAAGAGAACATTGTAGGCAGATCATTTTGTACATTCAGCCAACACAGGAGCTGTATTCCACAGCATTGAGTTACATGTAAGATATACACTGAGAACGTATTAAGTGCTCTGGTGCATCGAAAAGCCACACAGTGTGGAGGCAATAGATGTCAGTTCACATCTGAGAAAGAAGCTAGGAGATAGAAAACCAAGGAGCTATTCTACCAGTTTAGTAAAGGAGACAACAGTCAGTTGATCTTTGTGCACACTTTTTCAGCTCTTGATGCTGAAGAATGCTGCACATTTGGAAATCTGAGCATACTCTGCTGTTGACGGTGCCCTGCCTCTCTCGGGATCAGCCCTGGATACACTGAAGTTTTGACATACACAAGTTAAAGTGTGCTGTACAGCAACAGATTGTTTTTTGTGCTGCGAGAAGGACTAGAATGGGGCATGGGGCTCCTTCCCTTTCAGTCCTCATGTACTGTTTAGCTGTAAATGTTTGCTGCAATCCTGGGCATGGCCATTGCTACCTCAGACCAAAAAATATTCTGTAAAAACTAGAGACTTGAAGGTACAAATAGCTTCCTGTTTTCAGCTTGTAAACTCTGAACTAGAAGGGAGGTGAGGAGTTTATTTCAATCCTGAGCTATACCCTCCCACTGTTGGAAAGAGCACAGCAGTCCTACAGTCAGTTTAAACAGATATTTGGCTTCCAGGGGCCTTCTCATGGCTTCCTTCATGCCTTCTCAGCAATGGAGATGGCAGCTCTAGGACTGCCAAAGAGCAGAAAATAAAATCTTTCGGAAGCTTGGGAGAAAGAACAAGAAAGGGAGAAGTAGATAAAATTTTTCAAAAACCCAACACATTTTAAAATTCAAGTATGAACATAGGTCACAGGCAGGAGCAAGGTGGAGTCTGGCAGCCCTACTATTGTGCTTTAGAGTGGCTAATGCAGACTGGCAAAAATGCAACCCTTACACCATCAGTGCATTAAGTTGAGGTCTATAGCCCAAAGAAGGCCTCAGGCTCTACTGATGTGGCACAATGGAGTAATCAAAATATTGTGATTTATGTGCTGTAGAAACAGACATCCTATGTCAGGATGTTTCCAAAAGCAAGTGCTGCAGGTAAAGGGGACTGTCATTATTCAGTGGAGTTATTTAAACAAACACTGTGTACATAAAACATGGTTATATAAAGCTTTGGAGCTAGACTCTTGCTTTAGAGTCTTTGAAAGAAAAGAGCCAAAACAGCACAATAATACAAAAGCCTAGGTTATGGGTGGAGGAAATTTCACCCGGAGCAGAAGACAGCCATGTGCTGACAACTGAGGGCTCTCTGGCGGAGGGGAAGGCCAGGTCAGGAGTCAGTCAGTGCTCAGGCTGCAGGGTTGTGGAGAATTCAGGCAGCTTACTGCAAAAAAATCACTGACTCAGGCCAGAAAGCAGTCCACAAAAGAGAAGTACAAGCAGGGCTCTGCATCAGAGTAGCGCTCTCTCCCTGGCAAAGCATTTTGTGTGTCTCTCATGATGTCAGGTCCTGTGATTAGGTGAAAAACCTAACCAGCCGTTTAGTGGATAAAAAGTCTGCACACTCATCAGCTGCAGTTTTTAAATATTACTGAGAAACTAAGAACTGGGAAAACGATGTTCTGTTATACATAAGACCATCCTAGTAATAGAAGTCAACAGCAAAACATGTAGGCGCTTCTGATTAATTATTTTATACCCCAGCAACATCTGTAATAAACAAACACAGAGAATATTGCCATGTAAAAAGGAGAGTTTGTAGCTATGCATGGTTTAGCACGGCTTGTTTTAAAACAGTATGTTTCTGTGGTTTCAGAACTAATAGGTCAAAACAGCTCCTACCTCATTGATTAAAAGGGAAGAGATAAGAAAAACCAGCATTCTTGTACCCTTCCCATTCAGCCTCCCCTGTACTACTTTGTTTTGTATTGTTAATGAACAAAAGCTGCACATAAATTCACCAACAATTGATTACCAGGGATTCAAAGCCAAAGGTAGTAAATCAGTGTCACAGCAACTCCAACAAGATTAATGTTCTGGCAGCATTAGCCCATTAACATTGTTATCTTACTTAAACACAAAAAGTATTGAGGGAAAAAGAAAAGCTGTTATTTCTTGAGGTTTCATAAGCTGTAGTGTACGGGATACCACTGATAAGATCTGAATTGTCAGACATGCCAAGTTGGTGAAGAAACTTCACATATAAGTACACGTACAGCAACTAGGCATCTACTCTTTGCAGGGGAAGAAGGTTATAATTTCTCTAAGCAGCACAAAAATGTCAAAAGCAGACTAAAGTATTTTCAAATTAAATTAGTAATAATAGCTGGCAAAGCAAACGTGTGCAAGAGAACAGTTCTGTTGTCATATACAATAGCAAGGATCTGAAGTAACTATGTACAAGTCAATGGAGTTCTTGGGAATTTTTGATAGTGGGAATAGAAACTGGCCATGAGTCAATTAAAAAAAAAAATGCAGAAAGCAACTGTTGCAAGTCCAAGATCCTCCTAAACCCCTTGGTATCAGAGTAACCACTTAAAAATGCACAGAACACAAGCACTGGTCATTGCAAATAAAGCCTTCTAAGGTCACGGAGACACTCTGCTATGCATAAAGTCCAAGACACACTGAGTAGACTTAAAATTCTGTTTCCCAGGAAAACAACTGTTTTTAGAGAAGATGATGGTATCAAAGTGCCAGTATAACCTGCATATGCCAGTAGATGATGTACTTTGTCCTTTTCACTTGACAGGTTCCCCCCACCTTGTGTCTGTTCTCCCTTCCTATCAGCTTCTAGCCATCTCTTGGAAGCTGGAAAGATAAATATATGAGTACACAATGCCCCATTATTCTTACAGTCCTGAGTGCTGGACTGTGCAGGCTTTTTTTCTTCTGAGGTCATTCACAATATGAGACCAGTGTATTTTTTTTGCCTTTTTTTTTTTTTTTTTAGNTTTTTTTTTTTTAAAAAAAAAAAAATGGGGGGGGGGGAGACACCCCAGCCTACAACACTTAGACTGAACTTTTTAACTACGGAATATCAACACCTTTAAGCATTTAAGGCCATTAAACAAAGTCAGAAATCCTGCCTCAACCAGAAAGAAAATAAGAGTGATAGAGAATTAGGTCCTCATCAAGACCTACCAAAAATTCCCACCAGGTACCAGTCACATTACTATTCTAATTTCTTCTTGTTCTCATACTGTACAGTGTTCATCTGCACCATTTAATCCAACTTGAAGCTCCTGCTATAAAACCAGAAAACTGGCAAATAATCTTTGTTCTAAGCTGCCATATAATCCAGTGGTGCTATAAAAAAAAAACAATTCACATTCTCAGTGCATATGTTCAACACCAGCCAGAGAATATTGTACAGGAAGTACCTCAGATTCATGTGTTGAAGGTATAAAGTAGCTTGCTTACTCTAACCAAATATGCTGCTGTGAAGACACAGTAAATTTCAGTATTCATGCTTGAAAACAATTACATTTTATTGCCATGTTAGGGTGGTTTGGTGGTTATGCTAGAGACATGAGTATTTACAACTTTTCTGGAAATCCGTCACAGTCTGTATGTGAAAGATGAAATTCTGCCCTCCTCTCTCTGTGAACAACTCCTGAAAACTTCTATTTGGAGATAAACCCACTCCCAGCAGGAGTAAAAAGTGCACAGTCACTTCTCCTCTGCATTTTCACAGCGTCTGCTATCTCATTGGTTTAATGATATTGCATTCACCATTTCACACTTCCAGACAGCAGCCTTCAATGGAGAACTGTGATTTACTTCTTAAGACGAATGCTTTCAACTTCACAACTATAGAGAGTTGTTTATTTTAATAATCAGCCTTGAAAGTTAAGTTTGAGACGAGCTTTACATTATATCAAGGTTGGCTTTACACTCGTTTGTATTTTAATGGGTAAATAAATAAAGGTCACACTTCTGACGATTCAAATCAGTTCCTTAAAGGTTACTCACTCCTTTTTGCTGTGCTCCAGCACCCGGTACGGTGGAGCAGAAACTCCTTTGGAACCATGTTGCTCCTGCACGATTGGCAGTGTAGCTGGAGTATAAATTTCAGGCATGTTGTCATTGTTCTCTAGGGCACCGTAGGAAAAAGAAGCTTTGAGGTCAGGCTGAACTGCAATCCCTTTATCGTGCATGTTCTGCATGCCTGAAAAGAGCAAAGACAGAGATTAAATGCTTAGGAACAAAAGTGCATTCTTCCTGCACTCGGTTAGATCAGCAAATTATATAGCCTCAGTGTTCATGATATACGGCTCATCAGTTCCTTGAGTGTTAAATTAAAGACATAATGTCTTTCTGCTTAGCACTAGAGCAACTAATGGAGAAATAAGCTTCAGGTGAATGAGGGATGGCAGTCAGTTATTTATCAAGTCCTGCATATCTTTTATACAGCTCACTAAAGAGAGTTAGCTGTGCTTCTCAAAATAAATTTCTGCTCCTCCTGGCCTCCACCTCTTGCAGCGTACCTCAGTCTTCCCCAATAATCAGTTCTTCCTGCTGGATGAAGACCAAGCCCAGTCCCAAGCAAATGCTCCAAACTGGTTCATCTTCCCAGACACTAGCCAACTGGACAAGGCTATTCTGACAAAATCTGACATCCCCTGGTGTCAGAGCACCCTGAATAAGTGGCGTCCGAGTGGCACATCACCTCTTCTCTGCTCTGTGCAAAACATGCATGTACCCCTCACAAGGCACAAACAACAGAAGGAAAAACTAGAAAACATCACAGCTGCCTGATATATCCAGATATTTAACAGAGCCTAAAGCTTGAGCTTTCGCTGTGACACCCTACACTTAAAAGAAAGAGTGATGATAAACCACTGTACTTTCACTGTTACCTGGCATAGCATCCATTGATATGTAAGGTTCAAATGGTACAGCTTTCTTCCTATTCCTTGTGATCAGGAAGACACCGAGAAATGCTATGAGGCACCTGAGAGAGAAGACAAGATCTACTGAGATAACTCTGAAAAGGGAGAGGAGATAGTGGTGCATGTTGCTTCTTCTGAGCGCCTCTCATGTAATATCTTAAAGAATTCAAAACTGGAAGAGAAAGAACTGCAAAGTCAGAATTACAGAGAATTGTCTCAGCTCAATAACAGTCTTCAACAGTATAGAAATCCACGTAGCAATCAGAACAATTGCACCTTTTCTTTATTAAAATGCAGGGAAAAGTGTTCATGTTAATTAATTAATATTGACTAACTAAAGAGGAAAGGAAGCATATCAACATTTGGTTTTCATTGATGAAATTCCAGGATTTAGCAGCCTGACCTTTGAAAGGTTTCCCATAGGTAAACACACTAACAACTGTTGATCTTGATTTTTACAGTATGTTGACAGAGAAAGGCACAGTTCATAACATTAATCTCCCAATTGTTTTTTTTTTCCCTGTACTAATCTGAGAGATATTTCAGAATGTCCTCTGATTATAGAGAGCTAATCACATCAAGACACTGTACTATGACTAAATACTGAGTTACACAGCAAATGCTTTACTGATCGTATCTGCATTGTGCGAGTGCCCGTGCCTACGAAACAGGACTCCGGGTCCAGTCACAGTTCAGTGAAGGCTCAGAGCAAAACCTGAAATAGATTACCCAAGAGATTGCTTCTTTTGGTTATTTTGCAATTCTTTTCAATAGCTTGAAAAATAGCCCATATGCTTCAACATCCAAACTGATCTCCAGTACAGTCAGTGAGGGATTCCTCTAGAGCATCCATCATCACTCAGACGAGATACTGAGCTCTACGGGCCACTGTCTGCTCTAACAGAGGAAGTGTTTTCAGTTTGTCCTCCTCTCCAAGACAGATGTACCTCCTCTATATATATATATATGGACAGATATGTATTTTTAAAATTGTATTAATATGAAGAAATATTTTGCAGTTTTCTATCAGAAACTTTAAACACTTACCCAAGCACAAACATACATATATGGAGAACATCTTCGCCGGTGAAGTCCAAGTAAAAAGTTGCTCCTTGAAAAAGAAAGAATTCATGACATCTTTCTTCCCAACTTACATGAGCACTTAGCGTTACACCTCCAGCACTAGTCCCTCCAGAAACCAAATAATGCAAAATTTCTGTTTTTATAATCAGCACCTTTGCTTTTTTAATGTTGTGCATTTAAGAGCACACATCACCCTCTGCTACATGCTAGCGTGGTATGAGTAATACAGTCTCAAATGTCAGTTCCCATGTACTTTAAACAAAATGACAGAATTTAACAGAAAATTTTAACACATTCTAATGGGATAATTCACATTTTTGGAAAGAAAAAAGAAACAAAGCCAGCTTCAGACGAGAGATGACAAGAAAATACAAGTCATCACCTTGCTGAGTATTCACTTTCCTTGTCTGTAAGTGGGGATTATTTTCCCAAATCTTTTTCCTTTGTTTTAGAAAGGACCAACACGCTGTTGTGTGCACTGTTACCTGCTGTGATCGCTGCTGTGGTGGACAGGATGTAGCCGATGCTGGCAATCTGAGATGAGTCATACAGCTGTGAGGCTTGAGCTAAAAATCTGCAATACAATGACAGATGACAGGGGTTGACTTGGGAAAGATACTCAAATTGTATAGCAGTTATCATGGACTGGTATAGGTCACCTTTTTTGGAAACACCTTTCAAAAGTGATGTATAAAATTAAGAAACGTTATTATCTTTCTTGCTAAAGCTGCAGCAGCCTCCCTTGGAATTAATATAAATGATAGGAGAGTAAGCCTCATGGCTACACTGTCTAAAGGCAGTGAAATTGCTGCCGCTGACCTTCAGGCCAGCATATCACTTGCATTTTGAATAGCTTTTTATCCCTGTGCTGCCAGCTTTTTATGTTATTACAAGTACTCAGGAAGAACAAAAACACAGACACATCATCAATATAACCAATTCTGCACTTTGGTTTTAGCCAGTGCACAGATACAGATTTGCCACTATTTCATTCCTAACATTGTTTTGCAAATACTTGAATGCTGTATAAATCTGGGATTAAAACTACTTGGCAGTGTCACTACATGGAAGAGCAAAGAACACCTCTATCCCAAGCTCCTGTGACAGGGATTTGAGGACAAGTCACAGAAGAAAATGGGTAATTCTCCTAAATTTAATCAGGATACTTGGAATGGATAACAGCCCACTAATTACTGATCCACTGAAACCAGCACAATTACAGATGAAAGTGAATGTCTTACGTTGCTTGAAAGGTCGCTGTAGCAATCATGCACACCAACATGATATAAAATATAGGGTAGTCGAGTTGTAAGTTTCCTTGTATCGAGACAACAATCATGCCTGCCACTGCTTTCACGGTCACAACAGTCATGGAACCTGTGAATGTTTCAAGCATGGTATTAGCTTCATCCAATTTGCAGTAACATTTCTGGAGTAGGTTGATGCATTTTATGACATAAATTAGGTCAATATAATTCTCTGTACACCAGGTGCTTCGGTTTACTGTAGTTTACTGAAGCCAGAGTTACAAGATCTTACAAGTCCATATCAACTTACCCAGCAAAGCTACCAGCAGAAGAATAACTACAATGTAGTTTGCATTTTTCTCCTTGTAAAAATATAGTAGCAGGCAGAATATGATGATCTCCACAAGCTACAAAAGATAGGAATGAGAATCTTAAAAAATGCAGGGTGTACAGGGTTAGCAGTAAATGGGATTCTGAGCCAGTCAAACGTTAGAATTATACAATAGGGCAAATCAAAGGAAAATGAGGATCCCACACAATTATAGGTCAAATTTAGCATGATCTTAGATTCTAATTAGATTAGATATTCAATAGCTTCTTGCAGAACAGGAAATATGGGACACTTTGGACATTATATTCATGGTAAAACAGCAGATCAAATAATCCTGACTGAATATTCACATCAGAGATCTCAATCTACTTTCTGTAATGAGGTTCTTTAAGTGATTCCTGCAGCACACATCTTATTTAACGGCCAACCTTATCCCCATTAAAACCCAAGATTTTCAATGAGAGATTGATGGCTCCAGAGAAAGTCAGTCTAGAAAAAGCCCAGATGCAAGCACAGCACTTTGACACCTCTGGAGCTGCCATCAGTACAACTGCCGCATGTACGAAGCTGACACGAGGGAGAGAGCAAGCTATTTTAAAACTTTTCAGTTAAGGATATTTAAGTCCTAACAGAATAATTCAGAGAAAGAATGGGAGAGTTCCAGATTGTGCATGCAGATGTCCACATGCAATGTGGAACTGACACCGGGAAAAGCTGGCATAGGTTCATTAGCAAGTACAAGGAATATTGCTAGTAACCGTAAGGAAAAATAATGTTTGAAATGAAACTCCCCGTCAGGCATATAGCAGAAAACTGTCCCACATTTTATGGGCCACCTTACCATATACAACAGAAATGGCCAGCTCACTAAATGCCTAGTGATATTTTCTCCTGTCATCTTCTCATGACTATTAGGTCCAAATGTTATCAGCAGATAAGTTCCAACAATTGCCAAACCACAGCCTACAAAGGACAAAACATAGCGCCCTTTGGCANAAAAAAAAAAAAAAAAAAAAAAAAAAAAAAAAAAAAAAAAAAAAAAGAATACAAAGTTAGTGGGTTAGTGTGGGTGTATGGAATTAATATCGGACATGCACAGTGACCATTAATGACATCATGCACATTCCTCTGGATGACTCATTCCTCTGCCCTTCGTGCCCCACTTTCAAAATATTAGAACCAAAAAAACCCTAGGCAATGTGTGTGCTGTGAGTTGAGGAAAAAAGTTCATACCAGGTAGCATTTGCTAAACAAACAGGAGCTACAGGATCTACATCTGAGCCTTATCCTGCCTGGCACTGCCCACAGCCCATTTTCTAGGAAATGGCAGAATGAACGCCCCAGTTCTGCAAACCCTTGCACATGTATGAAGCTCAGCTGATTTAGTTGTGCCTACGCTATTGCAGAGTCAAAGCCCTAGGCTGCAGCTTCAGCCCAGAGAACCATGATTCTCAAAATCCTGCAAACAAACACCACTTCCATGTATTTCTAAAATTTGTGGGATTCAGATTATTTGGCACAAGTCAAAAAAATCAATTTTTAACGAACAGTGGATGAGATGATGCATTTGTTTGAAGGAGTACTATAGTTACTGGAGATCTTGCCATCCCTTTAGTTACGATTCTTGAGAGGCCATGCGATGTGTTCAATGGCTTCTACACAGAGAGGAAAAATGAAAAGGAACTGTGAAACTTACTCAAAAAATCCTTGGGCTTCCATTTTTCTTTAATAAATATAATTCCTATGATTGCACTCGCTATTAAAAAAAAAAAAGCAGAGAGAAACAATGAGCTATATGTCAGTCCCCTGATCACCAATCTCACACTGGAACGCGCTCACTGTTGTCTCTTTCCCCCTTACCTATAACAGACACGGCACTAAGTGGCACAATCAGTGAAAGGGGAGCAAAGGCGTAAGAGGAAAACACTCCCAGTTCACCCAGCATCAGCAGAAACAGTCCAGACCACCATGTCTTGGTTTTGAAGTAAGCTCGGGAGTCTTTGGAACCTGCTAGTCGGATGTGGCTGTATTTCTAGAAAAGAAAAGAAAGGCAAAGAATCTTGGGCATGCTTGATGCTTTTGAATGCAGGATGCTGGAGGCAGAGTCAATATTTGCTTCATGATACTCACCTGGAGGTTGAGTGCAATACTGATAACAAGATGCCCAAAAATAGCTAGTAATGCACCGATCAAATTCTCCTGTAAAAAACAAGTAAACAGACAGATATTCAATTTAGGCACTGAAGCCTAAAGGAAATTGGAGCTTTTTGCACAATCTTGAAGAAAGCAAACATTTTAAACACTTCCTAGATCACCTGTTACTAAATTCTCTGTTTAACTTCCTCCCTTTCGTGATCCAGGGCAATTCAGGGAAGTTCCCTGTGGCTATGTTCCAAATCTGAAAAGGTGAAAGATAACCCTTCCTTAACAGACACTTTCT
The DNA here is from genome assembly GCA_013400615.1 of Syrrhaptes paradoxus. Lineage (NCBI taxonomy): Eukaryota > Metazoa > Chordata > Aves > Pterocliformes > Pteroclidae > Syrrhaptes > Syrrhaptes paradoxus. Next base: position 41,529 of record VZTO01013460.1, read on the forward strand.
ACAAGAGACTTAAATTAGCGTGCACATATTTGCATTCTTTGCAGTTTCTCACAGGGGAAGAAGATAGAGCTAAACACAACGACCCACTCCCACTTGCTCGACCCACTCCCACTTGCTCACTCCCTCGCTGGCTTTTCCCTTTGAAAAACTCTTTTAATGAGGATGTTTGTTGCCCTGGAGTTCATTCAGCAGAGGGTGGATCAGGAACCTCTGCATTCTGTGAGTCACATCTTAAGAGCCATTCTGCTCTTCTTCATTTATAACATCTGCTGGCTCAGTAGGTGATTTGGCCCATTTGATGAGGCAGCCCAATTATCACAGATTTTATGCTGCTTTTTATACGAACCAGTTATTCCAAAATAATAACAAAAGCAACCGGTAGCAGCTCCTAGCAAGCTCCCAACCCCTTCTACATCAGCATTCCCAGCTCAGCAATAATTCTCACAGTCTCAAGACAGAATTTGAAACAAAAAACGATGTAAAGCAGGCTGAGTCACAAAGGAAACACTGGGAGTGAACAGAAGACCCAGAGGCAAAGCCAGGTCATTTGTGTTCTTCCAACAACTGCCTAAATCGCATCAGATGGCATTAGCACTTCAGTGCAGGTCTCCCAGATTCAGTGCAGTACTTGCTCTGATTGATTTGAGATAGCTGAGCTCACATTCCTATTCCTCCCTTGAGAGAAAATAGACTATTCTTGATTTTCTCAAGACAAGGACTTTTAAGATTTAAAGCTTTTATCAGTGGAACAAAACCATCTTTATCAGGATGTACAAAAATAAGATTCACCCAAGCAGCTTCATTCAAAAACACTTGAGAGATCTTCCCACAACAGACCAGAAAGTTGACAGCAGAATGTATACAGCAGACCAGAACACCTGATCTCAGTTACTGTGTGTGGGATAGTCTGAAAAGGCACCTAGCTGAATTTATTGCACCTAACCACCTTTAGACATCCACATGATCTTTTAACTGCCAGACATTCTTTCATCGCTTTGTCTAGCTCTTTAAGACACAGATTTTCTCTTTCTTTCTCTCAGTGTTTATAACACAGCTTATAATACGCTGGGGCCTCCAGGCATGGCTAAATACAAGGTGCACTTTCTGCAAGAAAATAACCAACATACAGCAGTGTTATCTGTCTACCTGAATAGTTAGGACCTTGTAGGGACAGACTGGGGCAGAAATCTGACCTTGTAAGAGAAGGAGTCAGTGTGTGGCTGCACAGAAACCGCTGCTGTGGCCAATGGAAGTTGCTGAAGCTGCAGATTTGGACTGTTGCCTCCTTCCATTTTGGCTGATTGGAGTGTTTGCTTTCCAGCCTCTTTGATGCTGGACCTTCTCTTTAGAGAAGAGACTTGGACCCTTCTTGAACTGCCTTATCTGTAACTTGGCACCACTTCTTCCGTTCCATCCTGCTTTCTTGGACAAGCAACAACTAGTTCAGCGAAGCACAAGAAAATTCTCTGCAGCCTCTCTGCTGCTTTTCTTCTCCCACCAGGCTACACCGCAATCAGGCAGGCACCGCAGGCAGAAGTGTAGGTGAGCCAGTATTTCCAGCCAGTCAGTGGAGCAGCAAGGTTATATTCTTCCAAGGTGATACTAAGGGGAAAAAAAATTAAAAATATAGAATCAGGTCAAAGAACTTCATAGTCCAAAACCTGCAATGAAATCCTGATAAAGGATAGGCCACAGAAAACTCTCTGGAATCAAGCTAACAGCTGCACACACCAGCAGAGAAAGTAGAGTTTAAATGTCTTCGTACAAAGGCTTACATACAAAAACTCACACAGACCTTGCTTTACAAGAGCTCGCAAACTGGTGTGGCCTCAAGGGTGACATATTCAGCTGGCATTTAACATGAGGCCTTGCCATTTGGAAAGTTCTTATCAAAAAGTCTCTGAAGTCCTCCAAGCCCTGCTTTTCAATCCTCTACTGCGTGCGTAGAGAAACTCTGTGGTTTATTCAGGACACAGCGTTACGTGAGTCACGGCAGCCCCACGTGCTGGGGATGACAGTGCTGCTCTTGATGCAAACAGAGGTCATTTCAGTGTAATTGCTGCCAGCAGGGTTTGGAGCCTAAATTCCTTAGAGACAGACTCATTACGGCTGTCTGGAAAGCATCGCGCGCTGCAAGCCAGCCTGAGGTCCCCGCGCGCCGTGGTGGCTCTGAAAGGAGCATCAAGGGACACTGGCAGCAAGACCCCTCTGTGTAGAGGGGGCTGTCGGTGTACAGACTTGGCAGGGGTGTGATGCTCACACGGGACACATCCTTCTCGGCCCACTCAGAGGCTCCTGAACTGGTGCAGGCTGAGTCCCTAGACTCCGAACTGGCCCGTGGCCGAGGCGGCAGGACCAGACCAGGAACTGCACGCTCTCTTGGCTTGACAGCTCGCCATGAAAAGGCAAAACCACCCCGCTGGGGGGGAGATGGGGGCCAAAGCCCCCCCGTGGTGAGGAAACCCCGCCCGGGCAGAGCAGAGCCTGGCTGAGGGCAGGCGGTGCCCCCAGGACACCCTCCCCGGCTCAGGCCGCCCTGCCCAGCCGAGCCCCCAGCGGCGGTTTGTTCCCGACAAAAACCCCCCAGAAAACCCGCCAGGCCGAGGGGGGAGAGGCGGCATCCCCCGGCGGCCCCCCACTCACCTGCTCCCTCAGGGAGCGGCCCGCGCCCTCCGCCCCCATGGCCCGGGCCTTTGACCCCCAACTTCGGCTCCCGGCCGAGAGCCGCGTTCCGTTCCCGCCCGGCCTCCCCGATTGGCCGCCAGCCCTGTCAGTCCGAGACCGGGCCCTGGCTGCCGGCGGGGACTGGCTACCGGGCGAGGGCCGGGCCTGGCCCAGCCTATGGCTCTGAGGAGGCGGGCGGACGGAAGGAGCCGGGTTCCGCCGCTCGTTGCGGGCGGGGCGGGGGCGGGGATGCGGCGGCCTCACCCTGCTGCAGGCCGGGCCCCGCAGGCCCCTCCCGGAGTCCCGGTGCTGAGGGAGAAGGGGGCGCTCCCCTGCCCAGGGCTCCGGGAACAACCGCAGCACCCCGCCTTCCCCCGGTGGGGTCCCGGCCCGTGTACACGGCTGCTGCCGGCGCTGGGGGCGGCGGTGGGTCCCGGTGGTGCCCCCCCCAGCCGCCAGAGCCACCTTAAGGCGCATGCGCAAGGAGGTTTTCCTTCTCAGAGCCACCTTAACCCAGCCGCGCACACCCAACCGCACGCACGGCGGTTCTGAGAGTTCGCCTGTGATTGGGCGCCTGCTGAAGGGCCCAAAGTAATAGGCGCAGTGATTGGAGGTCGGGCGTTGTCTCGGCAACCAGCTGTACGCGTTCCCTCAGCCACCGGTACCTCCGAGGGCCGGGTTGCCCCGAGGCGCACGGGCAGGTACCGGCAGGCACAGGCTTCCTGTCGCTCCCCCGGGGGTTCTCCTCAGGGCGCTGCCCCGCTGGGAGCGATCCCCCCGGCCTCCGTCCTCACCGCCCCCGAGCGATCGGCCTGCACGGGGGCAGCGGGCAGGGCCGCCGGGGTCACTGGGGGGGGGGAAAGAAAGGTTATGGCTGACCCGTCACACCTCTGTAGGAAACCGAGTCGGTTCTCTCAGCCCCCGGCCCGCTGCCATACGCTGATAGTTGCAATCGATTTGTTCAAAACAAAACGGAGCGGTTAATGTCAGTGTGCGGTGGCTCTGTGACATGGATCCCTGGCTTTCTGCAGGAGCACGAGGTGCGGTCAGCGCCGTGCTGTGAGGAGGGACAGCGCTTTGGTGTCACAGCTGCGGAAGGAAAGCCCCAAACGTGCGAAGGTTTTTCTTTCACAGCACAGCCAGGATTCAGCATCTTTCCTCAGATTTTCAGTGTGGAGAGGGTCAGCCCCTGAAGTGAGTTGTTGAGATGCCTGACGCAGTAAATGAGGACAATTTGCAAAAGTAATTCAGCAGCACTGAGTCACCCTTAAAGCCCATTCATCAAGAGTAGTGCTTCGAAGTGCTTTTTTTCCCCTTTGCTACTCAAATAAAACAGGGAAATTAAATGCAGAAATGACTGCTGATTTCTTGACTTGAATACTGCATTAACGTTGATTTGCCTTTAACTTACACATCCCATTTAGAAATGAAAGCTGGTGTTGTAGTTACATGTTTCCTGTATCTCCATATTCAGAATTTTGTTATCGTTGGTTCCTTTTAGGTTTCAAGATTTCCTCCAGTCCTTATAGGAAAGTAATCTCAAACTCAGAAAAAAAGGGATTTAATTCTCAATCAAAGAGATTTCAGTATAACCAAGTGAGGAACAAAAACGTTTGAAGTTTATGTCGTTCATTTTGGTTTTTTTTGCAACCCACGATGATCCTGTTTTGTAACAAGAATAGCAACTAAGTTTAGATCAAGGTGGTTAAATTAACTTTGTAATCACAACTGATAACAGGATGAGAAAAATGGTAAAGCAATCTTAGTGGTTTAAACCTTGAAATTACTCCACATACAGTGCCCTCGTCTGTACCATCTCCCACCCACCCAGCTCTGGCCTTGGTCCCATTTCCAGTCTTCTTGAGCCCCCCAGGACTCACAGATATATATTGCATTTATTTNAATAAATAAGTGAAATTGTTTGTGTAGTGATAGCACAAGATGACCCCTCCTGTCTTTTGCTATTCTTCACCCTGTCCCTTCCTGATTTGGAGGAATTTTGTTGGTACTTCTGTTGCCTGGCCAGCAGAGGGAAGCAGAAAGATGCTGTAAACCCATACTGTTCCCAGCCTGCACTCCACCGGGTTTCTTTTCAAGTCCAGCCAACACTCACAGGTGCCAAGGGCCTCCTGGGCTTTCTGGATCCAGCTTTCAAGCGACTTCCTCTGCTGGGGGAAAGAGGAATGCCCACAGCCCCTGCTGCCTGTCTCCTGCTGTCTGGTGACTACGTGGCAACCCCAGAACTCTGAAAATTAAGTACATTAAGAATTTCTGAAACTTTGTGTACTGGGTATGTAAAGTAGATAAATCAAGGAAGTATTTGGCATCTTTCCTCTTTCTTCTTCTGCCTTTGGCATCTTCTCTTTCTTCTCCTTCCTTTGATCTCTTCCTCCTTGCTTGTCTCTCCCATCTCAGTGATATCAGGACTGTATTATCTCAGGATTGAATAACAGCAATCAAGGACGTAGAGGACAAAAGATGAGGGAAAAGGATCAAGGTAGAGAAGTTGCTTAAATACCTTCTGTAGGCGCCATCAGTCTGTCTGGTCAGCTTCCAGGAGTTCCAGGTGACCTGATGCTAAGTTCTGACTAAAAGAGAAGAGGCAGAGTCTTCAGGTAGCTCCACAAAGCACTCCCTTCCCTTTGAGAATTTCCTGCTTGAAGGGCAGAGCGGGCAGGAAGCCAAACCACAAGCTACACAAGGGCTTGGCTGATTCTTTCTGAAGCTTTATCCCTAGAGAAAAGTTACTGCATCAGGTAGGGGAGGGGAAGCATGAGATCCATTAACACTGGACCGGTCGGGGGGCTGCCGACTTCGTTTCCTCCACCAAAAGCACTTGACACTGCCCTCTTCAGCACAAGCTGTTCTGGAGGACATTCCTTTAGCAGGGCAGTCAGGGATAAACGCCGGTACATGAAGTTGTAATTTAGGCAATGCAAAGAGCTTATTTGCTTCTTGCTACCTGACCTAGAATACCTAACAGGTGAGTTGACCCACTTTTGTAACTCCGCTGGTTTAGCACTGTCTTCGCACATCCCGACAGATACCAGAACGTTTGCAGGGTATTTCTGGTGGACTTACAGCTCGGTGCCCCCTTACGTTACCAGAACACGACTCAAAGCATTCAAAGGGCACAGAGGTGTGCAGTCACTTTAGCAGGAGATAAATTTCCCAGGGCGTGTTGATGTCTAATCTCCAATTACTTTCAACAGCTCTGAGGTGACGATGGGCATGCCAAACCCCGAGCTGGATGCACAGGATGGGAGAAGGGCTCTGGAGCCGTTTCCCTGCCACGTGTTGTGCTGGAAGGCGCTAAGCGAGAACGTGCTGCCGGTGTAGTAACTCCCCTTTGCGGGGAAGGGCTGAGCCTGGGAATCCATCCAAGCCTCAGGAGGCTGGTCAGCAGGAGCAGCCAAGCCTGGGCAACACCAGGGAATGGGGCTTGCAGATGCAGTTTTTTATCAGCTGCTTTGCAAACCTGCTGCAATGTTAATAGCCAGTTCTAGCAAATTGGACCAATCTTGCTTTCCTCAGCACAACTCTCTGTCCATAGAGCACAGGGTGGAGAGCCTCAAGCATGTGGCTGGGCTTCCATAAGGCAGGGCCACATGGAGATGCAAGCCAAAGAGCAGAGCAGCACGGTGTCTGTTCTGCTTCTAGTCCACGTGGACCAGCCCTCAGACCACGTCTTCAGAAATCTCCTCCTGTGAGTTTGTAAGTCAGAGCACCTCTGCTGAAATTCCCAGAGTTACAGCACATACCTCAGCTTTTGGTTTGTCCTGAAGCATTTTCCTGTAAAGAAAAACACGTGGGAAAGATTATTTGTGACCATCTGCTTTATAACTCAGGTGGCATCTTTATGAGTAAGGCTGAATTCACAAGGATTNCTTGAAATTACTCCACATACAGTGCCCTCGTCTGTACCATCTCCCACCCACCCAGCTCTGGCCTTGGTCCCATTTCCAGTCTTCTTGAGCCCCCCAGGACTCACACATATATATTGCATTTATTTTGAAATTCAGGAGGAAAATTTAAATAAATAAATGAAATTAATGTTTGTGTAGTGATAGCACAAGGTGACCCCTCCTATCTTTTGCTATTCTTCACCCTGACCCTTCCTGATTTGGAGAAATTTCGTTGGTACTTCTGTTGCCTGGCCAGCAGAGGGAAGCAGAAAGATGCTGTAAACCCATACTGTTCCCAGCCTGCACTCCAGCGGGTTTCTTTTCAAGTCCAGCCAACACTCACAGGTGCCAAGGGCCTCCTGGGCTTTCTGGATCCAGCTTTCAAGCGACTTCCTCTGCTGGGGGAAAGAGGAATGCCCACAGCCCCTGCTGCCTGTCTCCTGCTGTCTGGTGACTACGTGGCAACCCCAGAACTCTGAAAATTAAGTACATTAAGAATTTCTGAAACTTTGTGTACTGGGTATGTAAAGTAGATAAATCAAGGAAGTATTTGGCATCTTTCCTCTTTCTTCTTCTGCCTTTGGCATCTTCTCTTTCTTCTCCTTCCTTTGATCTCTTCCTCCTTGCTTGTCTCTCCCATCTCAGTGATATCAGGACTGTATTATCTCAGGATTGAATAACAGCAATCAAGGACGTAGAGGACAAAAGATGAGGGAAAAGGATCAAGGTAGAGAAGTTGCTTAAATACCTTCTGTAGGCGCCATCAGTCTGTCTGGTCAGCTTCCAGGAGTTCCAGGTGACCTGATGCTAAGTTCTGACTAAAAGAGAAGAGGCAGAGTCTTCAGGTAGCTCCACAAAGCACTCCCTTCCCTTTGAGAATTTCCTGCTTGAAGGGCAGAGCGGGCAGGAAGCCAAACCACAAGCTACACAAGGGCTTGGCTGATTCTTTCTGAAGCTTTATCCCTAGAGAAAAGTTACTGCATCAGGTAGGGGAGGGGAAGCATGAGATCCATTAACACTGGACCGGTCGGGGGGCTGCCGACTTCGTTTCCTCCACCAAAAGCACTTGACACTGCCCTCTTCAGCACAAGCTGTTCTGGAGGACATTCCTTTAGCAGGGCAGTCAGGGATAAACGCCGGTACATGAAGTTGTAATTTAGGCAATGCAAAGAGCTTATTTGCTTCTTGCTACCTGACCTAGAATACCTAACAGGTGAGTTGACCCACTTTTGTAACTCCGCTGGTTTAGCACTGTCTTTGCACATCCTGACAGATACCAGACCGCCGGCGTTTGCAGGGTATTTCTGGCGGACTTACAGCTCAGTGCCCCCTTACGTTACCAGAACACGACTCAAAGCATTCAAAGGGCACAGAGGTGTGCAGTCACTTTAGCAGGAGATAAATTTCCCAGGGCGTGTTGATGTCTAATCTCCAATTACTTTCAACAGCTCTGAGGTGACGATGGGCATGCCAAACCCCGAGCTGGATGCACAGGATGGGAGAAGGGCTCTGGAGCCGTTTCCCTGCCACGTGTTGTGCTGGAAGGCGCTAAGCAAGAACGTGCTGCCGGTGTAGTAACTCCCCTTTGCGGGGAAGGGCTGAGCCTGGGAATCCATCCAAGCCTCAGGAGGCTGGTCAGCAGGAGCAGCCAAGCCTGGGCAACACCAGGGAATGGGGCTTGCAGATGCAGTTTTTTATCAGCTGCTTTGCAAACCTGCTGCAATGTTAATAGCCAGTTCCAGCAAATTGGACCAATCTTGCTTTCCTCAGCACAACTCTCTGTCCATAGAGCACAGGGTGGAGAGCCTCAAGCATGTGGCTGGGCTTCCATAAGGCAGGGCCACATGGAGATGCAAGCCAAAGAGCAGAGCAGCACGGTGTCTGTTCTGCTTCTAGTCCACGTGGACCAGCCCTCAGACCACGTCTTCAGAAATCTCCTCCTGTGAGTTTGTAAGTCAGAGCACCTCTGCTGAAATTCCCAGAGTTACAGCACATACCTCAGCTTTTGGTTTGTCCTGAAGCATTTTCCTGTAAAGAAAAACACGTGGGAAAGATTATTTGTGACCATCTGCTTTATAACTCAGGTGGCATCTTTATGAGTAAGGCTGAATTCACAAGGATTGTGTGTGTGAATAACAAGAACTGGAGACCCGGGATCTGACTGCTTGCAATGCTCTTCCAGTGCTCATGGAAGTGGCACATATTTGGGTTTTATTATTTTTAGCACTGTAGCAGCACTCTTATACTTGTCCATGCACGTAGCAAGAAACAGCTCAGCTGCAGTGGAAAAACAGAGTGGTGAAGTGATCTGCCCATGATCTCACTATAAATCAACAGCATCGTCTCCAGCAGACAATGCTCCTGCCCACTCCCATCTATTCTTCTCTCTAGTCTACTCTTTTGCAAGACCGAGCAGAGCGAGGGCCTCCATCCTGCTCCCTGCCATTTCTGGTTGTTTTTCAAGAGGGAGCGAGTCATTCCAGGGTTGCTGCTCTATGGCCATCAGCACAGCTCCTGTCCGGATGGTGTTTTTTAATCAACCATATATTCATCCTATGCAGGCTTCCATTTCCCCATTTTTAACCTTGCATCTTTCCTGCTCCTTGATCCTGCAACAACCTCTACACAGTCAAATCCCTTCATTCAGCCTCCTGTCTTTGCATGAGTGGAATAACGCCCAAACTGCTTTATTTTCTCTTCTCAACTGCACATTGCCTTGTCCTTCAATCCCACACTTTCAATCCCATCTCTTTCCCTCACTGTTAAGCACACGCTGGTTTTTGCAGGGCATCTGGTCACTGTCAGAATCCAATCCCAAGTCATCAGAACAGGAACTAAGTCACTTCCAGGCACTTCCAGAAAGTTTTCCATGGGTAACTGGCAGACAGGACAACTAATGAAGTTCACATAGAGGTGATCAGGAACTTCAGCTCTTTACATCCTACATACTGAAATAGTTTCACGTTTAGGTTAGCACAAAGCTCTTTCTTTCACCTGGTACGGTCCCAAACCTTCCAGGTCCCACTTTTTTTCTGGGACTGGCAGAAGCAGGACACGCTACCAAGGGCATTCAGCACTTCATGGGACCACATCTGAAAAACTGGAGGTACCGTGTATGACACAGGCAGGTTTCGATTTATTTGGCTCTATAAATAGAATCCCGCCCAGTCTTTTTTCGAAAAGCCCTGAAAGAGAACAGAGTTGGGAAAGGTGTGGTGACGGCAAATAATGCATTCTGCCCACATGCTGAATTAATTCAGTCCAACGCAGATGTCACGGGTGAGATTTTAGATTTGCTGTGGCTCCCAGTCTGTACAAATTGCCACGTAGAGAAACTGGATCTTCCTCGTGCTCAGAAATACTCGGTTTTCCATGCAACAGGAGACTTGCATTCAAAGGTTATAATTTTGAAACAATGAGAAGTCTACCTCAATGCACAATTACAATTAAAGCATAAAATCCTGGCATGCAAGTGATGACTTGGAAAATGATACAGGAAATATGATAATACCGTCGTTTATGCTGCTGGTACACCTTCGGCTGAATTGTTGTTTAGTTCTGGCCACCCTAAATCTAAAAAAAGGCTATGGCAGAAATAGTCTCAATTTAGAAATGAGATATGATCATTAGAGTCCCAGTAAGGACTGAAAATATTGAAGATGTTTCATTTAAAGACAAATAAGACAGCTTGAATTGTATGTGAGATAATGAAGAAAAATAGAAGAATATCAGCATAAACTTAAAAAGCAATAAATTTAAGCTTGAAAGAAGGAATTAATTGCACAAACAACGTTCATTCTCCGTTGTAAACTGGGGTGGTAATTTACTGTGAAAGCTGTTAGGAGCAACAGATACACAAATAATAATAAAAAAAATAATAGTAGTTCATTTGTGGAACTCACGACCATAAGGGCCAGTAAGACCAGTTGTAAGCAAGGTTTAAAGCTGTTCATATACGTATGGACTGTGTGGACCATTGCTCTGTTTCAGCATCACTGTTCTCAGAGTTATTCTTAAAATAATTGGTGTGTTTTGGTCTGTGCTCAGAAAGATGAAGAGCAGGGATGTCCAGGGAAAGGAGCTGACGCGCTGGCATCGGTGTGAGCCTTTGCCTCACTGCGTCTGCCCCGGGAGAGAGGTAACTAACACAGCTCGGTCACCATGTGTGATATTTCTCTTCCTAGAATGAAACCCCGGGCCCAGGACTCTATAATGTCACTCGTCAGTCTCCAGAGATCAGCAGCACCTCATTGTCAACGAAAGGAACTGGATACTTCCCTTCCCTGGTAAGAGGAAGCGTTTTATTTCAGACATTTCCAAAGCTGCTGGAGTCACCTCGTGCTTTTGTATTGGCTTCAGCAGCCGACGGATCTGGTCCGTAACCGACCGTTGGCTCTGTCTGCAACACCTGCTTAGTGTTGTACGGGGGATGCTTCTACAACGCAGCCAAGAAGGAAAATAATTTCTCGTTGTCAGGCAGCTCTAACTGAGGTGGCAGTCCCACAGCTATCCTAAGCTGCTTTTCCATGTGCTCTGATCTTTTACATTTCTGCTGGGGCTGAAGTTTCCTTTGCTCAGTCTCACCCAGAGGTGGTCCTTTTAAATTCTCCATAAACCTTTTCAAGCCAGGCTGGCAGAGCCTGGCGTAAGGAAGGACCTGTCTGCACCCCTGCTTTGTGGGCTCATTTAGAATATTGCACTCAGCTATCTGAAATTTGTCACTGAAGTGAATGATTTCAGGGTCTGTTCTCTCTAACAGAAGAGGTTGTCTTTAAGGTTTTGTTTGCAAGCTGATGAGCATCTCCAACCCCCCAAAAAAGAAGAAATAAACAAAACTTTGTACCTGAAAAAGTCACTCTTGGCCCCATTTCATCTCATAGAACTTGCAGCCATCATTTCTGCTTAGCAGTTTCTGCTGGTTTTAAAGTGCAAAAGGTGATTAGTCCTTAAAAATTACATTTGGTAAATTCCAGCCCTCGGTTACTGCCCAGTTTCCTCCCAGCTCAGCTACTGACAGTTTCCTTGCCCCCTGTTTCCAGGTTCCACGCACTGCATTCAGGAAAATGTCCAACTATCCAGCTCCGAATGCCTACAAGATCCCGTCATGTTTTCAGTCCAAGCAAGATTTTAGCCAAGGAAACTCCAGCATGTTTCAACAACCCATGGCAAGGAAGACTGAGGAGATGCCCACTCCAGCACCCAACCAACACTGGGTAAGATTTTCCAGGGAGGACAAGGGGGAGGCACGGCTAACCTGTGATGTTTGTGATGTTTGATGTTCCTTGGAACACTGGAACTAGCTGTAACCCCCCCAGTCTGGGTACTCTTCAGTAACTCTTCAAGAACACATCCCTGACCCTGGGACATCCGCAGCCCCTGTCCTTGCCACGTCACCGCCTTTGATACTGAAAGCCCCGAGAGCATCCCACGAGTTTCCATCCCAGAAATCCAACCTGCGCTGGTTGGTTATGGGGAACCTCTGCCAGGAAGCTCAAGGCAGGTGAATGTTACATCTGTAACAGCTCCTGGGTTCTGAGGTTCAACCTCAGAGCTGGGAATCAGGTCTGCAGCTGATGCAATGGGCCGTGCCCTTCCACGCGCTGCGGAGCTGTGCCAGTTTATATCAGCGGAGGACCTAGCCTTCAGGTTCAGTTCCCCAGCCTCCCGCTGATTCACCCCCGTGTCACTTAACTGTCCTGTGCCTGCTGCTCCCCGCCCAGGCCGCCGTGACCAGGCTTCACGGGGTGTCGTAAGCTCCAGTCCACAGGAATTGAGGAGATATGGAAGATGTTAACAGAACACAAAGTGTTATTAACAACGATCAGATAGTTTATAATAACATACGCACTGCTGATGGCCTTTCCTGTCCCTTCAATGGTGTCTTGCTGCAGCTGTGAGTACTTTTGGATTGTTTTGTTATTCGTTAGAGAGACTTTTATCTTTTTCTGTGCTGCAGCCCTTTCCTAGAGAGCTGTCCCCTTCGAAACAGCACTCGAGTGTGAGACACGTCCGCCGCGTGGGGAGGGAGAGCGTCGGCTCTAGCGTTGGATGACTTTGCATCGCTGCTTCAGACAGAACGAAGACGACACGATTTCATAACCTTAATAAGCTGCCACTCATCAGCTGAGACATCTTAACCAGCTGTGTGCGTGTTCTTGAAGCAATTCATGCTTTTATAAAGTCATTTGATACAGTTTAAACATCAGCAAAGGTGTTGGAGACAAACACTCTTACCTCACCGATGAGCACACGCAGAGTTACGAAGCCTCAGCTGAGATGGGCGAAGCGTGTTCGCTCACACAACCTGTACGCTGGGGCTCTGAACTTTCCTACAGTGACTCACTCCGACGGAGGATCTGCCCCAGCATGTTCTGAGTTGATTAAACTAGTTTGCAGGCCGTAATTATTTTCTATATCATACTATAATGGATTCGCATCATATTATTTTTAACATTGTAAGAATTTGCTTCTGGGAACGGCCTTCTTGAATTAATCCCTGACTCATGATTTACAGTAGGAGATAATATCTAACCTACAAGAAGCAGAACAGGAAACTATCTATTAAAAAGATGGCAGTGTCTGATAATTTATGGCTATAGACAAAGAGACATCTGAGAAGACAAAGGTGGCCAGATCCTGCAGCCTTTGCATGGTCACTGCTCCCACTCGGGCAAAAAGGAACTTTTATCTAGTAACTGCAGGATCTACTTTTGGTGCAGGAACAACTGAAAATTGACAAACAGTAGAGAAAAAATTAGTGAGAAACAAGAAAACTGTGTCCCAAGCTGTCCTCAAAGCCATCTTCAACTCCGGGACCAAAATCTGTATTAAAATAAAACGAGTTAAACATCACGACTGTGGCATTTCACCAGGTTACTATAGGAAACATAAGAAAAAAAAAAAAAACAGGGAAAAATCAACAGTTTTTTTCCATTTGAATCTTCAACGCTGGCGTCTTCTTGCTACCTCCTCACTCTTGTGCTTGCACTGAACCCTTCCACTTACATCACTGAATTGGCCTCGGCTTTCAGATGTTTTCTCTAACTATAGCCTGGTTAGAAAAAGTCAATTTCAGCAGTCAGCAATAAAAAGCTGTAAATCCTGCATTTTCCAGGGGGTGAGGCTTCATCCTGGGAATCACCCTTTCCCCGTGATCTGGGATTTGGGGCAACTCATAACCCTGGGCCCCACGGTTTTCCCAACTCTGGAAGGAGAGCAGTTCTCCCTCTGAGTGTGAGACCCCTTCGGCGCGGTGGATGAAATGTTTCAGTCTGATTTTGTAGAAGAGCTGCAGCGTGCACCGGGGCTGTGAGGGCAGCAGGTCGCCGAGTGCTCCGAGAGCAGCGTGACCGGCTCCCCCAGGACGTTTGGCACCTCTGTCCAGGGTAATTACCTTGGGGACAGCAGCCCTGCACGCCGAGCTTGGTGCGAGCTGCAGGAGGGCACAAACACTCCAGCAGCTACCTGCAGGCTTGAACAAACTGAAACACAAATTATTCAGGTCACCTTTAGCACAAAGCCATCAGCCCGCCCTGCAGCCCCAGCCCCAGCCCCAGCACATCTCCTTGTCTCTGGAGCACTTTCCAGGGGCCGCTGCGCTGGTGCCCTTTGGTGTCTTGGCAGCACCGCCTCCAGTTCTGTGCTCAGCTGGCGATTGAACAAAACCAGACCCTTAGAGCTGACCTCGGAGAACTCCGGAGACAGCAGCTAAACACACAAACCACATTTTCTGCAAGAGTTTCAGGTCCTTGGCGCCTGTGTAAATGCAACCTTTACATGCTGGGCAGTCACAAAGAGAGCTCCCCACAGCTGGTGAGCACTCCGGATTTGGCCCCTAGTACAGCCTACAGCTGTATCGTTGGAATCACTCACAACAGAGACAGCTGCATTTTAAAGGTGGGTTTTCCTTTGTTGGTGATTACCCACAGGTGAAGCCAATTGAAAGGCATTCACAAGCCCTTTGCCTTTTTCTGACACAGATCTCTCTGGATTTCTGCAAGCAAAGCAACGACATTTGTGGCCAGGCAGTGTTTCTGTCCAAAACCACAAGAGGATTCCATGTCGAAAAGTTTGGAAAATGGCCTTCTCCATGTACGTGAGCCTCGAGGAAAGATGCTGCTGGTGATTTTGGTTCTGATCCTCTAGGGTGCAGAGCTTCACCGCACACAAATTCTGGTCCCTCAGAGCTTCTTAAGGCACCTTGGGTTTGAGCAGGTGTCAGGACACTACGGAGGCTCCCTTCCAAGAGCTGTGGGCAGGTCCCTTTGAATCTCTGCTGAGCCAACCACGTGGAAACCATCGTGACAGATTTGAGTAGCCGTAAGGAAGCACTAGAACACCCCACAACTCAGTGCAAATGCCGGAGGCTTCAGGAGAAGCCACATTAGCGCATAATGTACCGAGCTCCACAGGACTCCAGCTGCAGAAGAAGTTACTCCTGGCTCATTGCCCGGCGAGGTTTGAGACCTGGAGTGCGAGGGCACGTCTCCTTGTAGCTTATCTTACAAGTTATACCGCGTGCGAGTTCTCCTCCCGTTTGTTTGATTCTTTAAAATTGCTAATACCCCAATTTGTTCCAGTGCTCGGGACAAAGTGTAGCGTTGCCTTATCAGCGTCCCTCGAAATAAGCTCTGCCCGGGACAGCGATTTCCCCACGCAGTCCTGTTGCACCGGTTCCTTTTCCTTCTGTTACATTCGCTGACTGATGCACTCCCTTTCCTCACCGCCGCTGTCGCAGCCGTTTGGTATTTACATCCTCTTCCTGTTTGTCCTGTAGGTCACCACAACACCAACGGTTCCCTCACCGAGATGTCTCCCAGGGTTATAACCTCTTGCTTCCAGTCCAAGACCTCCCTGGATGGACAGATCTACGCCAGAGCCTGCGATCTATCAGCCACGTAAACCCACCGCAGCAGCAAAGAAAAATCCTTTCAGGTGAGTCCAGCCTGGAAGACGTGCTGCTCTCACGGGACAGATGAAACCCTGTCAGACAGCAGGGTGGTCCCGCAGTGTCCCACCACACCGCCGGGTCCCATGGGGACACTTATTGCCACAGGTTTAGAGGAAGTGGCTCAGGGCTGGAAGCGTTCCGGTGTGCTGCTTGTGGGCTGCTGGCACCCTGGAGCCGTGCATCCGAGGTGCCTTTATCAGACCATCTCGCAGACATTTACAAACAGTAATTAAATGCTGCACCACCCTTCTGATGTAGGGGTAATTTCTTACCCCCGTTCTACAGAGCAAGAAGCCAGAGCCCACACGACCTGGAAAAAGATCCTTCAGATGGCAGGAAGAGGCTGAAGCGTTTCTTCTGCAGCGCCAGTGCCTAACCTCACCCCGGGGAACACACTGGGCATGAGTCAAACCCGTGAACACGGGGCAGGGTGGTGAGGGATGCTCACGGCTGCCCAGCACCTCAGGGAACCCGAGGGGTGAAACGTGGGCATTTCCTCAGCCCCTGCCCAGGCTGGGAATCAGAGCTGGAAGGAGGCTTGTAAAGGTCTCAAGAACTTCCTTCAAGTCAGAACTGCCATTCCCATGTATTCCATCCTAACGCTTGTTTCAAAGCGATTAAAAGACACCAACGGAAACCCCCTTCTCCTCCCCCTTGGTATCCTGATGAGAAGACAAATAAATCTGCCTGTTAGCAAATTGTAAAGTAAATTTATTGTCACCATGCAGTGACATTGCCTGGCCAAAGATTAAGATCAACAATAAATTCCTGACCATAGAAAAGAATGAGAACCCGAGAAGGGCCAGGGCTGCCCTTGCCCCACAGGTGTATCTTTACAACATCTCCCAGCAGTCGTATCTTACGACAGGGGGTTTGTAGCGAGTGGGGAGCTGGAGGCTGGGAGGGGAGCAATGCCAAGTGGCATTGGGTAAGGACAGAGAGCTGGAGGAAAGGGCAAACTAAACCGGAGGAGAGAAGATCACCAGGCTGTATTGTCAGAAAACACAAAACCACTCCACACCCAAGGGCTGGGGTTAGCAGCTGCTCCCTCTCCCAGTTCAGTCAGTGGGGGAGCCGGGGAGGAACTCCCCGTTGGAGCCCTTTGGCACCTCTGTCTTGGTTCCAGCGCTATCTGGCTCTGGAGTGGCTGGGCAGCCGGGTCTGTACAGCTGGACCACCGGCAAGGCTGTATTTACAACGAACAGAGCGGGCTGTCCGTGGCCCTGCAATCGAACCCTTTGTCCCCAGATCATTTCCCAAAGATTTTGGTTTAGGAGGATTAAGCATCCACCTCCCCAGGGCACTTAACAGACACAGCTTTTATTTCCAGGCATAAACCCCATCGGTGTGGGACAAGTTCCTCAAATCTCTTTTTTCTCCTGACAGAGAGAAATTCTGCTTGACCCCCTCTGCTGCGGCCAGCCCACCCTGTAAAGATCATCCTTCGCCCGGGCCTGGGCAGCACGAGCTGGTGGGTTACAAAGGGTCTCCCAAGCAGGACTGCTCGGGTGCTGCGTTCATCTCAAACACAGGGCGATGGACAGGGAGCAGATCGCAGGGAGGATTCCCTGGGCCAGGTAAAAATAAGAATTGGTCTGAAGTATTTCTCACTAGTAGAGACACCAAACACAAAAGTGACTGAGCAGCGTCACTGCCCACCCAAGAGGAAAACAAACGAAGCACAGAAATTAGCAGAGCTTGCCTGCAAAGGCACACAGACACCTGGAGACACACCAGTTCCGAAAGGCACCTGGCGCAGCAGCACGGGGCACGCAGGGACAGGGGACAGTGGGTTTTAACAAGCAAAAAGTAAGTCAGAGCACAGCATCTCCCGACACCTGCAGATGGTCCGATATCGTTGCAGATCTGGGCTGAAGGGTCTCCAAAGGGCCACAGAGCAGAAGCACGGCAGACGCAGCCGTGGAGCCCTGGCTACCTGCTCTTCATCCAACGTGCTGCTCCCTATTTTACAAAATAAATTTATAAAGGCAAGATTGAAAAAAGCATGTTTGCAATGGAAAGGCCTTTAAAGTGTAACTGACTGTCAGAGCGTTCAGCAAACAGGTTCTGTGAGTTCTGGCTGATAGTTCAGGGCACTTGGTGCTGGATGGTGGGACATGTCACCAGGTAAAGTTGATTTGAAAGCTTCCAGTTTTGTTGATGTTGAATAATTACAACAATTAATGGGAATTGGAAAAAACCTCTTGGTGCTCTCCTCTGATAAACCAAAGAGAAAACGTGCCGGCAGCTGAGCCTGCCCCCAGGAGACGCTGCCCTGGTGGGGGAGTTCCTTCCTATCGGGGTGGAAATACGGGAGAAGGGCAGCGCAGGCAAATCCCGCGCCTCTGCCGCTCGCTCACGCAGAGGATGGACGCTTGGGTTTGCTGCACAGCGTCAGGCCTCGGCGCGGCTGAAGCACGACACCAGTGCAGGACACGCGTCCCCTCCGTGGCGTGTGCCCTGACGCCCTGCGCCACCCGCCCGCCGGGTACATTTTACCAGACTTGAGCGTTTCTGACTTGAGTCGGCACAAACCAGCTGCCGACTGTCCGGAGCAGACACCGCTCCGGAGGAAGCTGCTCCCCTTCGTCAGCGCGAGCCCTTTGGGTGGGTTCATACTTTCACACGACCTTTGTTCGCTCAGAGGTGAATCGCCTTCATCACTCCTGTCTTAATCTTCAAAAGGAACTGGTGGGCTCCGGGCAAAGGCTCAAGAATGCTTTCGCATATTTGGGAGCTCTGCTTTACGCAACCTCTACAGCAACTCGCCTTTGCTGGAAGGGATGAGCGATACTGAGCCAGTCAGCAAAACACCCACCTCGGCAGGGCTGGCGGGGGACGGCCTCTGCTCTCACGCCGGCATGAATTAACCGGCGTCTCCCTGCACGCAGCAGAGGTACGGTGACTGAAAGCCTGACGCGGTCGGGATTACCCAGAACCTGCGCAGAGAAAGGACCCGGCTCTGTGCCTCCGTCTCTGAGGGGCTGGGGGCTGCCTCTCCCACAGGCGTCAGGAACCCCTGGTCTTACCTCAGCACCCGGCGCTTGTCCCCGTGGGCAGGGGGATCGGGTCACCCTGCGCGTGGAGTCCTGCAGAGCCCCCGCGCTGGCCGGACACATCAGGGCACCGAGGAGAGCCGTAGGCTTCCCGGGATCACCGCAGCCAGCAGTGCCCAGCGCTGGGGGGTCCTCCCTGCGCCTGTTTCCAGCTGAAACCCCGCTACAGGCGGACCCTGGGCACGGCCTGGCAGAACTAACGCTGCATCAGAGAATCCTGCCGAAGGAGTTTGCGACATGAAGGCGTGCAGGGCGCTGGGAGAGATCCTCAAAGGCTGATAAGTTTCAGACTTACCTGAGCCTCATCTCAGAGGCCCTCCTCACTTTGAGGAGTTCAGTAATCCAAAATTCACCAGCCTGGTGCTTTTCAGCATTTCAAAACCCCCTTCCCTGCGTGAGGAGAGCCGCTCTCTTCCCCAGCCAGGGCACCCCAGTGCAGCTCCCTTTGACAAAGACAGGAGACGCAGAGGGAGGAGGAAAGTCCCCAGTTTCCCCCATCAGAGGATTAAGGAGAAAGGCAGGGCTCCCCTTGGGTGTTTGTACCTGGATGGGAAGCAGCTGTAGCAGGGTCAGCACAGGGGAAGGGCTGGCGGTGGGGAGGCAGCAGGTGTGAGGCGTTCAGTGGCCGGTGCGGACGGAGCAGGTACCCAGCTGGCCCTCTGCTGACACCCCTCCCCAAAAGGAGAGAGGCTGAGCTGCTCCTCCGAGCACAACAGGGCATTTCTGTTTGGTTTGTGTAACGTTTCACCCCATCTGTGCAACGTAATCCCTGCATCAAGGGGATGTGCCTGGACTCAGTAACCTCCGCCCGCCCGCAGCGCCGGGACGGCAGGTCTGCAGCAGCCAGCACAGAACCAGGAGGGAGAGCCCGGCACGGGGAGGGGAGGGTTTCGGAGGTGTCGAGGATCTGTGTGCGCAGAAGCTGCAGTGGTGAGCAGATGAGCATCACCTGCTGCCTCTCCCCCCTTCATGGGGAGATGATGCAGACAGACAAACTCCTCGTTACGCAGTGTGTGGTGCAAAACCGACCTGGAGNTTTCAGAGGTGTCCAGGATCTGCGTGCAGATCGGCAGCACCTGTGCAGACGGACAAACTCCTCGTTACGCAGCGTGTGGTGCAAAACCGACCTGGAGTCCTTTCTGTGTCCCCCAGGTCACCTCCTGCCCTGCTCCCCCCCGGCCCTTCCCCACCCCAGCCCCCAGAGCTGGGGGAAAACAGTTCACTGTCCGTCTCTGAACCTTTATTACTACGGAATATCCAAAACGACAAAACCAACAACACAGTTACAAAAGGAGTTCACGGAGAAATGTGAAGCAGCCTGTGTTTGAAATGATCTGTGTCACCGTACCGAGTCAAATATAAAACTGCATATTTATACGTGTATAAAATATAAAAGGGACAATACATCAGAAATGTATAAACAAGGGCTATGGAGCCTTCGTGGTATTTACACTGGGAGATGCAGCAGGTTGGGGGCGTGGGAGCGGCAGTGTCCGTTCAACAGGGAGCTGTAAATGCGGCTGGGGAAGTCTCTGTGGACAGAGAGAAGCACAGAGCTGGGCTCAGCCCCGCTGGAAATGGTTTGAGGGTCTGGGTGACTGGTGGTCGGGAGAAAGCCAAGGCCCAGGGTGGGAGCAGTCAGGGGCCGAGGCCGGCAGCGAGCAGAGGCAGTCCCCGGGCTCTGGCAGCCAGGGTGGCGTAGGTTCGTGTTCCCAGCTGTGAAACAGAAGGTCAGGCCCATCGCCAGAGGGGAATAAAATAAAATAAAATAAAAAATAATAATAATAAACTCAACAGAGAGAAGGTCCATGTTCACATCGGTAGCAGATCTTCCAAGCAGTCTCTGGCCCGGCGCAGAGGCCGAGGCCCTCCCCAGGGGCAGTTTATTCAAGTAAAAGCAACAAGTGGAGGCACTAGGCTGAGCTCTGTTGGGTCGAACTTGCCGGCTTTGAGAGAAGTCCCAGTAAGTGCTGCCTGCGGCTCTTTATAGCTCCTTGAGGACGATCTGGAACTTGTCCTCTGCTTCCACCACGTCCAGGAGGAAGGCCATGTGGTTGCTGTAGTGCTGGATGATGTTGTTGTCCATGTTCACCAGGATCCTGCGGGAGAGGGAGAACAGCGGGGTCAGAGCAGCCCATGGGAAGGTTTGTGAAGCAGCTCAGGGGGGCTGGACATTACCGCCCGCTCGGGATTCCCAGTCGTGAACGGGGAATAACATCCCTGACAAACCTCACGGCACAGGGGTGGCCCTCTCCAAAACGTCTCCACATTAAATTCCCGTCACACACTGCCCTCGCTGCCCCGGTACCGACCAGCGTCGCGTTATCGCAGCCGCGCTGCGGGGGGGTCACGGCCCTGGGCAGGCACAAGAAGGCAGCGCAGCGCCCACCGGCCCCAGCGCGAGGGGCTCCGCCGTGGTTAGTTAATGAAAGCCACGACACGGCGGAGCATCCTGCAGAGCTTTTCACAGCTCTGCCCTCGACATGCCTGGGCCCAGCGTCTGCTCCACAGGGAAATGAATCTGGATTGTGGCCGGGGGTGAGTTCAGAGCGGGACTGCCCGCTCCTCGCCGGGGTGCTTTCAGGGGCGCGTTGTTCTCAACAAGCCGAGGCTGCTCTGGGAGCAGATGGAGGTGGTTTGGAACACGCCGCCTTCCTCCTCTCCTCGTGCAGACGTGCCCCGAGCGTCGCCTGGCAGCGAGGAGCGAGTGCGGGCTGAGCGCACGCAGCCAGCTGGGCCGGCCGATGAGAAATCCCTCCCCGTGCCCACGGGCACACCTCCAGCCCCGCTGCGGATCACGCAGCTGCTCCGACCTGGAAGCAATTACACGGAGACAGGGGGAGAAGGAAATGTTCCAACAGCTGATTTAACCCCGAGGCTGCGGGTCTGTGCCAGGCGGGAGCCCCTCGTTATCGTAAGGGACCTAACGGGGCAGCTTTGCATCACCCCACTGCGTTCCACACACCAGATGTGAAATTTGTAACTGTTCAGAGGAAACAAAGAGAACAAATTATCTTTCTTTGCAGAACGCACATCCCCTCCAGGTTCCTGCTGGGGTCATTAATGGGGCAACAGCATTAATTGTGCAACGCTCCACAAGCCAAGATTAAAAACAAGGAAAAGAGAAGGCCGAGCACCTGAGAAACCTCACGGTGTAACCAGCACAAACACGGGCCCCGTGTCCCTTGGGGAGTGCCCTGGAGGTCGGCGCAGCCGCAGCAGTTGCAGTGACGGCTGCTGCCCGTTTGATCGCAGCGCGTAGGGGCAGGCTTGTCACAGCCCCGGCCCTGCGTGCCCACGTTTCAGAGGCGAGGGTGGGAGCTCTGTCCTTGTGTCCAGTCACCTCTGGTGCTGCTCTGTCCCAGACTGGTTTCAGCTGTGCACAGAACACTTCAACCCTTCTGCCGCGGCACAGCTGGGGAAGGGCATCCCCCCGGTGCAGGGGGAGGCTCAGACACAGGGTCTGACACCGTCCAGGCATCCTCCTGGTGAATCAAAACCTTCACGGCTGCACCTCACCCCCGGGCACCGGCCAGGAGCAGTTCTGGGGCCACCCAGGTGAAGGGACGCAGGTCCCCCAGCCCTGGATCCCGGAGTCTGGCCTCCGAGAGGTGCCCGCGGACGGGCAGCGTGGATCCCCGGGGCGGCTGTCACAGGAAGGCAGCGGAGCCGCTCCCATTATCTGTGCCTAGCTCCGCGCAGGAAGCCAGAGCAGTCTCCTGCGCCTCTTGCTGCCGTGCTCCCATCTGATTTCTCAACCACAAAAGATCCCAGGGAGTGTTGATGAGGGATCTGA
Organism: Syrrhaptes paradoxus; assembly: GCA_013400615.1. Classification (NCBI taxonomy): domain Eukaryota; kingdom Metazoa; phylum Chordata; class Aves; order Pterocliformes; family Pteroclidae; genus Syrrhaptes; species Syrrhaptes paradoxus. Next base: position 63,900 of record VZTO01013460.1, read on the forward strand.
GCCCTGTATTGTTTTTCTAGACCAAACCTCACTAAGATACGAAATTACTGATTATTGCTCTTGAGTCACCCCGAGACTAAGTTCACCCCAATGAGCTCATCGCACTCGGGCGGCGCGCGGCGGATGCCTGGTCCTCAGGGACCGCTGAGCTCCAGCAGCTCACAGCAGATGAAGATCTGACCCTCAAGCTGTAATTACCCAGAGAGGATTGTGGAGGGTGGAGCAATAGGATGAAATTATTCAGAGGAAAATTAAATCTGGGGGAGCAGGACACAGTGTTTGTCCCTGCCATGGAGCAGACTGGAGAAAACCTCGTATGTCCCCCGTGCTTCAGCAATAACCGCTGGCAGCAGCCATGTCCGGCTTTCATTAAACGAGGTGTCCAGTTTATCATTAACAGAATTTCCAGGTGTTGCCTTTTCTTTTCATTAGCCACCTCTTTGCTCCTCCATCTTGGGGAAGAGGCGGAAAGGACACCTGCCTGTTCTCCCTCCCAATCGTTATTAAACACCATTCACCACTTATCAGATCAAGCAACGAACAAAACCAAAGCAAAACAGCGCAGAGGTGGCCTCTCCCCCGAAGCGGAGCCATTTCCTGATCCACCTGCGAGCTCATCTCCGCTGGGATCTCTCTCGCCATGCGGATGCTCCCAGTCGGCTGGTTCAGAAAGCTCCAGCCCCCGCTGGCGTTCCCTGAGAGGACGTGTTGTCCGATGACAGTCTGGTGACCCGGGGTGGCCACATCACAAGCCACCACCATGGCTGACACACCTGAGCCTGGGCTCGGTCCTGAAGCTGGAACAATAACCTGACCACCCCCGGCCTTCGCTGCTGTTCAAGACCAGACCCGAGGTGCTCTGACTGCAGGTGGATGGGACAAGCCTTGAGGCTGCCAGTCTCGCTTTTTTCCTTTGGGGAGAAAATTTCCATTTCTGGGGCGTGGAGATGAGCAGCATGTGACAGTGCTGAGGGCCCCGAGCGCAGGATCAGGTGGAAGAGCCTCCTGACAAATCCAGAAACCTCACTATGGCCCGTCCATCATCTCAAAATGACCTAAAAACCCTCCCAAGAGGGGACAGGCTGCTCAGTCCTGGATTCTGAGGTGATGGGGTTGTAACAGTGACACCACATCACAGCCCGGAGGAGAAACCGCTGCCTCCCCCTCCGACCCACGGGGAGCACGTTGTGGTGACTCCAGCTGAGCTGGAAGATCCCATCCAAGGCGCTTTGGGACTTTCTCATCTCACTGCCACCAGAAAGGAAACACAGCTGCAGAGCTTTGGACTCCCAAGGACCCCCCCGAGGACGGCTTTGGGGGCCGTGCTGGTGGGGACAGCGGGGCTGCACACCGCGGGGCTGCCATCGGCCCGGCTCCTCTGCCTGCCTCTCCCCAGGCTCATGCTCTGGCCCCGGGCCAGCAACAACAATGAGTTCATCTCCCAGGCAGCCACCGCTGCTTGCACAGCCCGATTGTATCTCGCCCGCTCTGCAAGAAGGGCTCAGGATTCAGCTTTATGGAAATAAGCTTGGGAGTTTATGAGTCTCTCCCTTTCCATCAGCTGAAGGGAGAACTCGCTGCCAGAAATGGGGACGACCCAGAGGGAGTTCTTCAGTCCAGAAAACATTGCTGAGAGCAGCTCTTGGCTCCACATCAAGACCCCTGCCCACCACGGAAGACTCAGCGGTTGGTCCTCAGCTCATGCAGACCCCCACCATTCCCGCTGAGCCGCGGGGGAGATCCACATGGATCGGTCACTAACAAACCCCACGCTGGAATCACTCGAGAAGCCGTTCACATTTACTGCAAACCTCACCCGCTGTGCCCTGCAGAGCTGTGCCTGTCCCCCAGCAGCACCTGACAAATCTCCGGCGGGACCTGTGTTTCCGTGCCGGGGCTGCACAAGAGCCGCCAGTGCCCAGGAGGGTCGGATCCACCGCCTCCCAAAGCCAGCGTGCAGTTTCCTACTGACTCCCTGCTCCGGGATGGGATGGGATGGCAAAGCTGGGAACAGACACCCCACTCCCAGCCCTCCTCTCTTCTCCACCGGGGCTGCCCCGCTGGGTACAGTCTCCTCCTGAGCCGGGGACATTTAGGCGCTCGGTTTGGAGAAGCAAACATTCGTACCCCTCTGATGGCAGAGAGATAAGTTCTCCATAACCTCAGGCTTTTAGACCAGACACAAAAGATCACCCATTAAACTACCCAAACAATTCCTCCTTCATCCAACTGCCTTTCCTTGGGAGACTTTACACTCCAAACAAATATAATACAAACAAGCATTATCCCAAATCTTTAAAGCCCAGAAAGATCCGCGTTTTATATGCTCCAAATAGCACAGACTCCCATGGCTTTGCTTTTTATTATCTTGTTAAAACGCTCCTTCAGCCTATGGCTGGGTACCACGGAGAATGGGGTTTCAGAGGCACGGCATAAAAGCAGATGAGAGATTAGCTTACCCTCTTTTGCATTTTTTGTAGACTTTATAAATGCTTTCTTCAGGAAGCCCGTATTTTTCAGAAATCTATGAGAGAAAACATGGCAATTCTTTGTACTTGTAAAATGAAATTCCTATGATAAAAATCAGAGATAACACTGAGCCAGGGGTATTCACCAGCAAAGGATTCCCCCTCCCTTTGACTCAAGAAAAAAAGGTCGAAGCAACGATCTGAACAGGAGAACTGGAACATGTCTGTGTCTGGCAGTGGGCAGGCTGCAGCTTGGCCTCGGTTCTTTCTGATGGCTACTGCCAGGCCAGGAACCTTGGGGAATAATCTTAATTTTCTTTTGCTCATTCACTGGCCTCTCTGGGGCTTGGTGCTTCAACCTGCTGGGCACAGGAAGCCCTGAGCTGCTCCTTTGATGGTGCATCCAAAGGTGAGAGAAACTACAGAACGTGCTTGTCTGTGTCTGCTGTGGATGCATCGACTGCAGCTTAGGATCTCAGGATGAGAGGAGTTTTGCAGCTTTTTCACAAGCACTTTCTGCAGGTTTTTGACTCTCTGTGGTCAGGGAGGGGGGAGGGAGAAGATGGCAAAGAATCCTCTGTGCTGACATTTTTCAAACTCTCTATTTTTAAAAGTTTGTAAAACCAACAGAGCTTAAAGCGCAGCCATAAAGCCACCCCAAATCTGGGAGGTTTATTGTTTGTTTCCTTTCCAGCAATCTCCAAAGAGAGGGGGTTATCGGAGATGCTGCTGATAATCATCACAGAAATATGTCTGTGTGCACAGGGAATTCCAGCACGAGGCCAGAACAGGCTCAGATTGCACATCTACAGCCTTGAGAACAGAGAGAGTGCTTGACAGTGGAAAATATTAATGTGTTGTCACAAGAAGAGACTTATATTATGCTCTGAACAAAACATCGTGCCAGAAGGTGTGTTCTTCCCACTGCAGCACCAACTCCGCACAGCCCGTGCCAGGAGCTGTGGGGAGAATCCACCTGCTGCTCACAGTTTCCATTCTCAAGAGAAAGCAGATGTGAGATATAAGCAGTCTCACATCCAGCTTCCCGTGTGCCCGGTACCAGCGTCCTTTGATGTGCAGTGTGTTGGTGTGCCCCAGTTTTGGTGACACTTACAGCTGTTCTGAGGCCCTGGAGATCTGGCGTCTTCAACATGAGAGCGTCAAACACTTCCTCCGACTCCCTCCGCACGTACAACAAGACTGAAAGAGACAGAGCACAGTGCCGTCAGGGCTCTGCACAGCGTGTTCGCTGTGATGTGGCCTCATGTAATCAAGATCCAAAGTCACTTGGATCACATGAGACACTACAGTGAAGAAGAGTTCCCGTCCCGGGGGTTACCTCTCTGAGGATCCTCTTCCTTGGTTTGCTTTGGAGGTATCGGGTCAAACTCGTCTGTGAACGAGGCGCCGCTCCGTTTCAAGGGCAGCCTAAGCAAAAGGAAGACAGCATTATTGAGAGGACAGAACAACAGCAGCAAACAGAACAATTCCAGCAACCGAACTTTTGATTGAACAGCCAATTACTCCAACAAACATCCCGCAATTAAATATTGGTTTTGTAATTGCAGCAGCAGAGCGTCTACCAGAGCTGCAGACTCATGTTGGGGTGGCTCACTGACAGGGAAATCCGTGTGTCCGTGTTTCTGAAACCCTTGAGTCCGTTCCAGGCCAAAGTTTAACACAGATTTTNCTTCCTGCCCAGTGCACCCAGGAACACCAGGGAGGGCAGGCAGGGGTTTTGGTGTCACCTTCATGTCATTGTTCCTCTATTGATATCACTAGACAGTGGATGAATCCTAAATACTGGTTCTCCCCATTCCAGACACATTGCCAGTGTCATTTCTGCTCCACCCCAGTTTATTTTGCAGCAGGATCTGCCTCTGGTTTCTTGAGCCCTTCAGTGACAGCTCTGGGATCGGTTTTTCCCCCTCATTCAAACATTGTCTCGGTAAGAACAGCAGGACGGCCATGGACCAGACTCATGTTGGAGTGGCTCACTGACAGGGAAATCCACGTGTCCGTGTTTCTGAATCCCTTGAGTCCGTTCTAGGCCAAAGTTTAACACAGATTTTGACACCCAAGGGCATCAGGAGACACTGTGCTGTGTTATTTTGCTAAAGGACTTATATGGATATCGAACAACCGTGACACATCCAAAGAAACAGGGCAGCTGATGGATGGGAAATAAGCTGCTGCATCCTTACCTGTTTGCAGAGTTGGGAACAGCGGGAGGGACCACCTTGAAAAGGAAAGGAAACATGGATCTTTCAGTGTGCACGGTATCAGTGTGTGCCAGGGAAGCTGGGGGGAAGGCAACCTGGGCACGTTTTAAATGTGATTTCCCTCCTCCCTGCCCATCAATCTTCCTTTGCAATTAAACCCAAACATCTGTATGTGCTGCTTAGATGAAATGAAACCTGATATCAAGAACCTGTCTGGATCCTCCTCCTCTGCCTAGAAGAGACCTGCACACGTCTGGCCAGACCCAAAAGCAGGTCAAATCTCATACCCTGCTTGGGACCAAAGACCAAGTTTCTCAGTGAGTTCTTTGCATGTAAACCATCTAGCCCCTGGTTCTGATGCAGCTGCAGATGACACCTGTAAGCCGCAGGAATATCTGGCTGGAAGGAGCCTGGCGAGGTTATCTTGCCCATCACTGGTGCATGAGTAGGCCACTCCTGAGCTACGTCTTCAAGTTCACCACATTTCCACAGAAGAATTGCAGTTTGGTTTTGTTTTTTACATAACACAAGTCATGTCTGGGGAGCAGATCAGTTTGGAAATGATGGGGGTGACAGATGAGGGCAATAAGTTGTTTTTTTTTTAAAGGACTTACCGTGCCACACCTCTGCAGGTTTGAAAAATGGACGTTGGGGATAAACAGGACTGGCTGGGTTTCGAGGTCAGTCTCTGGCCTCAGGAACGTGATTTCATTCCCTCTGAAGCCAGAGAGCAAACAGCCTTTCAGACCTACAGATGGAAAGTCCAGTTCAGCTCAGTTCAGATGGCAGTTTAAGAGACAACTACACACAGAGAGGGGAAAGCGCCTGCCCAAGGTCTCCCAACAGAAAAATTAGAAAAAAGACGGGACCCTGTAGAACCAGGTGTTTGGGGCTTGCCCAGTGCTGTCACCCTGCAGAGACCCCAAGACAGTTCAGAAAGGTGGTTAGAATCAATAAAGGGCTTTGAGAGTCCTGGTAGGAGACCAGGCAAGGGCTGGACTGACAAGCTGTTTCTGAATGGTGCTGATTTCATCAGGCTTGGAAACACCCAGGGCCAGATCTCGTGGAAGTTAACGGACAAGCCTACATGGATGTCCACACGCTTTGGCTCAGGTAACAAACACGTGCACTGACCATTGTTATTGGAGTCCAGGCATTTTCCTTTCCTTCTGAACTGTTTCCTTTCGTCGTCCCGCATTTTCCTCTCTGCTCCCTGGGGGGAAAGTAAGGCAAAAATGAGGACATGGACAGTTCGAACATCGGCAAGAGAGGGTTTGCTGGCCGTCTCGGGGAGCTAAGCACATTAAGGTAAAGGCAGCCTTTATTAAACAATCCTCATCTCAGAGACGTTCTACAGGCCATCCAGAACTTTCTGATACTTAGAAACTTAAAAAAAACCCAAAAAACCNCACTTATAAACTTAAAAAAAAAAATAAATTTGCTTTTAAAAATGAAAAATGCAGACAAAACCAGCTGTGAGCAATTCTTCCATGGGAAGATATCTGAGGCTGGGGAAGAACCTCCAAGGAGTTTCTCATCTCTTCTGCTATTTAAAAACTTGTCAGAAATAGAGTTTATTATGAGGCACAATCCTATGCAGGTCTGATATGGGGAAAACTTTCTAATGACTCAGTTCTACAAAGGCCTCAGCAGTGCAGACACATCTCTGCTGTCCTGTCTGTTCCTCAGCCCTGGCCTCAGGCTCTTCCAGACTCTCACAACCTTTCTGTTTTCTCTCTGGAGTCACTGGCCACCAGTTTAAAATTCCTCTTGGACAACCTGGTGGAAAAGCAATGTTCTACCTTATCGCAGAATATCTTGATCTGGCAGACGGCGCGGTGCACCAGCTGGCTGGTTCCGTTGCCGTAGTCGTAAGTGTCTATCTGGAGGTTGAGCGGGACACCTTTCACCCCTTTCTGGGAGGAGAAGTCAGTGCTCAGGCAGTTCACCCCAATAAACACCTGCAAATGGGAACAGAGATTGATACAGCCTCTTGGTGCTGAAAACATTCTTCTCAAAGAGCAATGAGAGCAGTGCGTAGGAACAAAAGTAGCTACTGAGACATCCTCCCAACCCTCCCGGCGGCAGGCAAGCATGTGAGCTGTTGGTTTCCCGCTGGAGCGCAGCCACCAGTCCTTTCCCAGCCACAGTCCCCCACACCCACTGCAGCTCTCCATCCCTTCATTGACACGTAGGCTGTCCGCTCCCATCGGCCCAGGCAAGTGTCAGACCAGATGCACTCTGCCTGGGGATGTTCTTGCTGATATTTCTGATCTTTCATTTGAACAAGGGACCCTCAGACAGCAATGCCCTGGAGGAAGGGAGGAGGGCTAGACTACAGCTTCAGGAATTACAAATCATTGCTGTTAGTTAAATAAATATTCATCACACACCGGTCTCCTTTAGCACTAGGATGGAGTTACCTCCAGTGGAAACTTTTGAAGAAAAGCTGCGCACAGCTATAATCCACATTGTATCTCCACATTACCAACTCGTTTGTATGACCTTAAAAATTCCCCTGGACTCTGGGGACAGATTTGCAGCTGAAAAAGCTCCCAGAGCTCTCAGCAGGGCTTTGGCTGAGGATTTCAGCCCTGAAACCTGATGTCAGATCTAGTCAGTACCTATATATAGAAAAGAAAACCACTGAACTGTGGTGTGAAGTTTAATTGCAAGAAGAGAAGTAACAGGTGCTACAGACGACCCAAATACCTGACCCCTCCCGCTGCGGCTCCCAGCCCTCGCAGCTCTCTCGAGTGTCACCTTTACCTGCCCCAGGCCAGCGCCTGGGCAGAGTTTCTGCTAAGAGTTAAACCCAGTTTTGCTGAGGTGCCCCTGAGGGCTCGCTACATACCTGACATATTTCCATTTCTGACAGCTTTGCCTTGAAGACATTTGTTAACCTCTTGGGTTGTAAAAGACCAAGGTCGCCTTTGGGCTAAGAGGGGCTTACTGAGATCCCAAAGCAAAGCGGAGTTTTCCCAAGCTACCAGCTTCAGAGAGATGGGGAATTTATGCTTTTGTTTTCTTCTTAGTTACTTCATCATTTTTTTTTATATGCTCCTTTCAATCCACACTCGATACAAAGTGTTAATGAGAGACTCTGACGAGATGCAGAAGACAGAGCAGAGCTAGAACAATGTTGATAAAGTCTTTACAGATTTTAAGGTCAAAAGGGATCCCGTCACCTGCCTGGCTCCCTCCCACATCACACAAGCCACGGAAGGGTGGTCAGTCATTTCTGCATCAAAATGCTGCTTTGAAAGGAGGGTCTTTGTTCCCTAAGCTGTGGTTTATTTAAATAGGCTTCACCTACATGCGAGCAGAGTCCTGATCTAGGCTGCCTGCTGCAAAAGGCTTTCTTCAGAGTTATCCATCAGCACTAAAAAAACATCTCTGAGCCAGTTTCAGGTGTACCCAGAGTGTTTATTAGCTAATGGCAACGCTTAAACACACAGAGAAGCACGGTGTCCTTCCCCGCTGTCCTGGCAGACAAACACTGCGTGGGGCCAGGGAATGGAAATGTTTGGATTTGAAACTCTCTCTGTCTTTCACCCGAGAAGGGGGTGGGGGTGTGCCTGGGTGATCAGAAAGGAGGCCACAGCTTTGCTGGGGATCAGGCTTCCCACAGCCCCTCCACAAGCACTTTGTACCTTTGCTTCTTCATGGATGTTCCACACGAAGGACAGAGCATTGTAGGCTAACTCCTCGATGTTCTGCACCGTGTTGAAGTTTTCTTTACAATCAGCTGCAATGCAATGGAGAAGCAGTTTATACTCTGGCTGCAGAACTAGTTCCGTTCCTCAGGCTTTCCACTCCCCAGAAGCCCGCCCTGCACTGACTCCAAGGCTAAAAGCAGCCTTGTAATATAACAGAGGCCACCCTCGATACCACTGGCTAAACCTCAGAGCGCGTGTGTAACAGAGGCCAGGAGTGACTCAGAGGTGGTGGCTGGTGACTGCTATTTGAGGAGTGACATTATGCAAAGTCGATGTAGATTGCTTCTAAATTCAAACAACCTGGTGTCTCGCTCTGAGCCGCAAGGTGCTCAGTGAGGTGCTCATCTGGACACCCTTCGTCCTGCCTTGCACAGCACTCTGTAAAGTGTGTGGTGGCAGTGGAAAAGGACAAGCAGGACCAGAGCCTTTTCTATCTCCAATTCCTAGGCTCCAGGAGCCACAGGTCACATCTGTAAGAGCCAAAATCGTTCAGCAGATTCTGTCTCTCTGACTGAGGCTCTCCTCTGATGCATCTTGGGCTCCTAGCACACATCCCTACACTTCACAAACACCATCTTAAACCCGCCAGAGGTCCTCGGCCAGGAGGGATCTGAAGGCAGCAGATCAGCCTGCTCCTCCCCGCCTTCCCCCAGGCCAGGTTCTGGAGCTTGAGTTGTGTTCTTGTGTATTGGAAATGCAGTAAAGTGGTGCTGGAAGTTAGCAACCCCACCCAGCCATTGCAGTCAGACAGCCCCGCTCATACCGACGTCGATGACTCTCTGCTTGGCCGTGGGCTGGCGGGAATGCCAGTGCTTCCAGAACTTGAGTTGCTCCGTCGGGATCTTTTCATTGTCAAAAACAATCATCACAACACTCTGTAACACAGCGAGGATATCCCGTATCAGTGCACGCAGCAGAGAAATGCTTGGTGCCCTCATCGCCCTTTCCATCCAGAGCATCCATGCACTGACCAAGTGTCACTGTTAATGTTTTACAGCTGGGGAAACCAAGGCAGGCAAGGGAAGGGATTTGAGCTTGAGCTCAGCTTAGTGTCTCAGGGGTTGCTCCAGGCCTGGCCACACACCCCGGGAGCAAGATGGGGAACCTCTCTCTAGCTCAGAAGTCCTCCCTCCAGGGCCTCCACCAGCCATTGGCTTGGGAGGCCTTTGTGCATCCCTGACCCTACAGTGAAAGGTTTCAGCTGCCAGGTGACACGAAGGCTGTTGCTGCGCATCAGAGGATTAACTTGCTGTGAGTGAATCCATCCCATTCATCGCTTTAAGCCAACATGAGCCACAAAGCCATTACTCCTCATGTTCAGCTCCGTTCCCAGGCCGGTACAATTGCTGGATGTCTGATTACAACATGTGTCAGCAAAATTGTCAGCTTGTCTCTTACCTTCACTTTATTTGAGGACAAGTGTAAACATTTGCTGTCTCCAGCTGTCCGCAGCGTGATGGGGTAGAACTGTCCTTTGTTGAGGTAGGCCATGGGAGAGTCCCCAGATTTGATGTGAATGGCTTTGGGTGACCCCAGAGTGTATTCAAAGTCACTTGTATGGAACAAAGAGAGAATGACGAATAAGCACACGCTGCTGCTTCACTCCAAAAGCAAAACATGAGACACGCAAGTCTTCATCCCTACAGCTTACAGACACTGTGCACACAGGAGACTCTGCCCCGTTCCACATCCCACACGCCCCGACAGTTGTGACGGAGCATCTCCCCGCACAGCACGCACTCATCCTCCCCAGCACCCCGGGGAGCAGCAGCTCTCAGATATCCTCATTTTACGCTTTGGTTTTGTCCCTAAAAAGCCCTGCACGTTATTGTAACCAGTGTTTTGCTGTGGCTGGCTGCAGAACCATTGCACAACCAAAACCTAAACCAAAACAAAAATAGGTGCTTGTGATCAAACTTTTAAAGTGTCCTAAACTCGTATTCCTGTCTCCAAATTCACACCCATAAGTGGCTGACCCAGGAAAACTGTGTCCCAATGGGTCCTGTAGAAACAGGAGGACCCACAGGACACTGACATCTGCTTGGTTCTCCAGGTGCTTAAAAACAGGCTTAGAAGCCCGGCTTGTTGGACTCTCGGTCTGGTGGGCAGCAACCTCAGTCTTTACAGAAAAGATCTGCAGTGTTACACAGAGGAAGGTGTCACTGTTTACAAGCACACTTAAAAGAAGAGCCTGATTTTCGAGAAGCCCTTGCTCTTGGGCATTCACCAGCACCTATGAGCATTCAAACCGTGAGGTTACAGCTCAAGCTGTTTACTTCTGTGAGGAATCTGTGCAAGCCACCACCTATCCACAAGCCTTCACACAGACCCTTCAAGTGCCCTGGAGCAGAAGATCATCATGTTCCTGTGTAGTCACCAGCCCATCTCTTTTTCCTGCTCCACCTCCCCTGTGATGCCATCTCTGAAGATAGGCTTGGCAGCTCCTCTTATCTGAGAGCCAGGAGAGCCAGAGAACTTGAGCGCACAAACAAACAGCAAACAGAAAGCCTCTCGCTCAGGAACCGAGCTGCTGTCTGTGTGAAAATCCCCACGTCTGACAGCTGACTCATGGAGTCAGGTGACTCAGGAGGCAAATAAAAAGTGGGAGGTGGAATAATGTTACCTGCTCAGAGGCTCGATGCGGTATCTAGAGCAGGAAAGCTCTGCCTGAGAGAGGGGTGGAAAGGAGGAAGAAATCTCTCTCGTGTTTTGGGAATGAGAGGCAGTGGCACCTTCCAAGGTCAAGGTTGACTAAACCCAAAGTGAGAACCCAAACCTTAGATTAGGAGGAGGTTGCTAATTGCCCTCACCATCTGTCTTCCTCGTTTTCTCTGTGATTTACCCCATTTCAAGTAGTTTGTGGGAAGATGGTGCAGCCACCTGGGTCTATCTGCAGTGCTCCCTGGGAAGGGGCTGCAGCGCACAGCAAACCCTCTCGTGGGAGACCTCGGTGCCACGTCTCCCCTCGTGCGGATCCAGGTGCTGACGAGGTGTGAGCAGAGCAGTGGAAGCCATCAGCACTGGATTCACACCAGTTTGGCCAACAGAATACAGTCTGAACCACACACCTCTCAAGCTAAAAACATGAACTGGCACAACTCCATCAATTTTACTCCTTTTCAGCAAAACACTTCAAACCCTAATCCCTGCTTCCTACAAACACAAAAAACTCATCACTGCTTTGTGTCGAAAAGGTCAGGGAACAGCAGCTTGCTCCTAGGACACCAGGGGGACACAACTCGTCTCTGCAAAAGCACGAGACCCGTAAGTTTGCAATGGTCATTGTCAGGACCAGCAATGGGGCAGGGAAAGGGATGCCGTCCTCCCCAGGACAGGGACACGCCAAGTGCACTGGAAACCCAGAGACTGTGGATTGGCAGTTTTACCTCTTAACACTGTCCGTAGCGTAACTCTCGGGGCAAGGTGGCTCTGGCTGGGGTTTGAGGATGTCACTGAAGAGTAGCAGCTGTAGACAAGTGGGAGCAAAACAGTCAAAAGCAGAGTCTTTCATTGCTTTGTCCATCCACCTTTTCCCAGACATTACAACAGAGGCCACGGATAAAACACAGACTCTCATTTCAAAGCCTTATCCTACTCCCCTAAACAATATAAAAGCCCCAACAATTCAATAGGAATGGCATCAAGCTTCTAATGCAAAAGCAAAGCTCCCACTGACTCCAGCATGAGCAAATCCCAAACTAGAGCCGGCCTCATGCAGTACCCCTGGGGCTGCGCTGCCAGCAGGCAACCCTCTAACGGCTCTGACCTCCTGGGGATCCTCTTTGAAAGTGCTGTCTGGCTGCCACCTCTGCTGTGCTGGGGCTGCTGGGATGGTCTCGAAGAGAGAGTTCAATGAGCTGTTGTCGTACACATCCCCTGGAGGGACCATGTAGTTGTCTGGGGTGGCATCCAGCTTGCTAGCGGCTGGTGGAAGCATGGCTGGCTTGTGAGGAGGAGGGATGCCTTCAAGACTTAAGCCGTTCTTCTTCTGTGGCTCACAATATTCTTGGGTCATGGAAACATTTTCAGACAAGAGCTTCATGAGATGGGCTGAGCCATCAAAGGATGCGATCTCTGGGTCGTACTCCATTCCGTGGCAGTGCCTGGTGGAGAAAGGGTCCTGCCTTAAACCAGGGCAGAGGGTGGACAACCCCAGCAAGTTGTCAGAGCAAGAAGCCTTGATGTGCTGCTGGGAAGCAAACTGCACATTCTAGCTGCCAGGTGACCTTGAGTCAGCTGTGTACATCTCCTGCTCGATACGGGAGATCTGACGGGCCCGTGGGTGATCCCCACCCACACACACACCTCTCAGTGCAATCAGCAAGAGCCAGAGGTGCTCAGCAGATAAGAGGTGATCGCACGGAATCAGAGAATACAGTTTAGATGTGGTTTGGGGGCTACATCCATTATTTCTTTATTCAGGCTACTGAACACTCAGAGCAGCAGGGACGACAAGAAAGATAACTGCTAGGTGGTCTGTCCATCTTTGTCTTTTTAAGACTCATTGATATTGAAAGCTGATTTTTTAAAAATGTCTTTTTTGTTATTGTTTTTTAAGGAAAGCTGGAGCTTAGGAAGCAAAACTCCCAGAGAATACGAGTGAAAAATCGACAGGGCTGCAGTACTGGAAGTGAGGTGTATGGCCCAGACTTCTGAGCAGAAAAGACCAAGTGTAGGAGCTATCAAGTGATAAAGACATGTATAAAAATGCACTCCCCTCGCACACGGGAGCCATCCCTTTGTGCAGCATCCCAAGAACTGGTCCTTTCTGCAGCGGTGACTCTGTGACCCTGCTGGTTCTGCAGCCCTAGCTGAGCTGGGAAAACATGGCTTATTGCCCCTGTTACCACGCTCAGAAAACAAACCAAACCCCCACATTAGCAAACCGCACACCTCTTGGCAGCACGAGCTACCCCCAAAGGAAGTAAAGCTGAAGGAGCATCTCCCACCCACTCTGCTTCGCGAGCTTCACCTTCAGGTATGTGCTGGAATTTGTGTAGTTAGCAAAAACCACACCACTGTCCAGAATGCTGTGGCCCTTCAGAGAGGAGGAAACAGCTTCACTCAGCTTACTTGTGAAGAAGGAATGAAGTATCGTTCAAGAGGCTTATTCTGTCAAGTGGTTAAAGACAGACAACCAGAAAAGGGTGCCAAAGTACACAGCATCCAGGAAGGGGAACTGAACTCACAGTGGCAAATGAGCCATTAATTTAACAGTTAACTATCTGAAAACCTCAAAGGACAAATGGGAGTCACTGGAAGAGGATCCTGGGAGACTAGAAACGAGTGGAACAGAAATCCTTATCAGCCTAGCGAATGGAAGAGGACTTGGTCATTCCTGCCTGCTGCCAATGCTTAATCCCTTCCCAATTGTAGGAAATAAAAACAAATTCTTCAGCTGCTGCAAATCAGTGCAGCTCCTCAGAACACAGCTAGACAGCTCCTCAGTTGTGTAAATGGGTGTAGCTCAATTTATACCTGCTTGGGATCTGGCCTAAAGAATTTTAATATATGTCTCAGGGTTAATAACCTCCACTGTTGTTGGTAATAACACTGTGCTTTGATGTCTATTTTATGCAAGCTAAGAGACCCATCATGCATGCAAGCAGCTGCAGGAGAACTAGACAGCTAGAGAGAGCAAAAAATGAAGCTAACCTCTTTCCTAGTTCATTGCGTCCCATCATACCAGATGGAAGAATCCTCTTCTCCTTTGGGACCTAGAACAAGGCAGAACAAAGAGTTTGGTTATTGCTAGATTTTATTAACGGAAAACAGAGACAAAATTAGCCCCGTCTGTGGAGCAAGTGAAGTCTCGTAGATAAAACACGGGGTGAATAATAAACGCCGGGTGAGGACACCAGAGACCTGGGCTCTCTTGCTGGGTCTGCCGTGGATTCCCAAGGCAACCTTAGGCACGCGACGTGATCCTGTTCTGGGAAGGACTTTCAAAAGCACCCAAGTGAACGGGTACACCAGTGCTCTTGGTTTCAATTAGGGCTAAAACACATCCAGCATTTCTTGAAGCCCCATTTTACAGCAGCACTGGAAAAATAAAGATGCTAGGGTCTGCAAGGCACCTAGCTGTTCCAGCTCCATGGCTCTCAAAGTGTCCCTGTCTCTTATACAAAAACTGTCGGGTACAAAAACCCCACCAGCCTGAATCAAGATGCTCGGGTTAAGTTTTCTACCCTGTTCTGGGTTCTGTCTAGAGTATAATGGTGTTTTGTGCCTCAGTTTCCCTCTGTGTCTGGGGGTGTTATGAGGATCATTACAGGAACAACGTGGAGAGCTCAGGAGAGGGGTACCCTCCTAAGGCGGCTGCACACATATTTTACCTTCACGCTTCTCCTCTGGGACAAACTCCCCAAAGGCACTCAGCCCCAGCGGAGACGTACCATGTAGTAGTCGTAGAGGAGGCTCAGGGCAGCCACGCTGTCGTCATCTCCGTTCACCCTCATCATAGCTTTGGTGGCTGCAGTCAAGGGGTTCTCTAGGTAGGTTTTCCAGGCTTCATCTTCGTTGGTGTAGGGAAATTTCTGGAAGTTCATGGTGTCATTCTTCATCAGACGCACAGACCTAAAACTGAGCCGGACAGAGGAAAGCGGGAATGAAGGACACTGATTTTCCACAGCAATTTCCATGCCACCCAGCTGAACACATGAAGGGCTTCCCAAAGGCACTGCTGGAATGGAGAAGGGATGCAGGAGGGATGCTCTGGTCCTTAACCCCCAGAGTCTCTGGGATTACCAATTCTTCTGCCAGTAAAACCTTATGCTAAAACTAGCTGGTTTTTGGTATTGGGGTTTTTTTTTAAAAAAAACCAACTAACTTAGGGTGTTTTTTCAATCATCTGTACATGATTTTACTTAGAGGGAAGTAGGCAGGCAGATCACAACACCCTCCCTTCCACTAAAAAATACCTGACAAAGGTGAGGCTCATGGGACTACGTGAGCTGAGAAGCAACATACCAAAATAATGCCCTGCCTGTCCTCTCTTCTGGCACTTTCTCCAGGTCTCTCCATCTTACATTAATAAACTGTCAGATACTTAATTACCCAAACATTGGTCATCTTTCCTTTTCCTCCAGCAAATCCTCCCAGCAGCCCACACAGAAGCACCTCTGCATTCCCTGGGTGCTCCGTGCTGCAGGTTCACCCCGCTCAGAGGAGAGGATGAATCAGTGGCCGTACTCCTGTCACGTCCTTCAGCCACGTGTATATGGTGTCACCACAACAGCTCATAGTGCTCATCATAAAAAACAAGCTTTGTGGACAAAAATAACTTTTTCATCAAAATGGAAATGTTCAGGAAGAGAAGACTGGTTTTTATTAGTGGAAGAAGTTTAAAAAAATTAGAAGAAGAAAGATTTCTTTAAATCTCCAAAGCTGCCAGGAGCAGAGCATTTTCAATTGCTGAATTTTTTCTTTTTATGGAAAGGCAAATAAAATATAAAGGAATTTAGGTAACGAACGCTACATTTTAATGGCATTTTTATAAGGAATATGTTGTTTCCACTAAGCTACTCTCCATATGTTTATAAGTCCTCGGCTGGACTTTTAAGTGAATAATTTGCAGAACAAGAATTCCTCTTAAAAGGAATCTGGCATCTCTGAAACTCCCAATTATTGCTAACCACGGCAGATACTGCCAGCCCGTTTGGTGTGAGCTGCCCTCAGCTGCTTCCACGTAAACCAGGTACTCAGCAGATGCTCCTGGGCTGGAAACTGGAAGGGTGCAGAGGTGGACCTTGGATGGGGTAAAAGATGCCGGTCCACCCTCCCTGGCAGCTCAGCTGAGACAGCTTCACTCCTGCACACGCACCGATCTCTCACGCCGCCGTGTCTCCATCAGGGAACACGTACAAACCGCACATGGACAGTTTTGGTGACGCTCCTGGATCAAACTCGAGCTCTCCTTGGCACAGTCTATCCCAGAGCAGCACAAGGGCCATCAAAGCCACTCTGCTGTCCTTGTCACCTTTTTTATTAAAGAATATATTGCTTCCACACAGAGTCCCTCCAAATCTTGAGCTACACAGCAGAGAAGCTAGTAACAGCTCTGCTCATGGCCCGAGGCACCCAATTCCCACTGGTTTCTGCGCTCACGTGGCAGCAGGTGCCTGAGCTCAGGTTGGTGCTCAGCTGCTTCCACGTTAGGGCCCCGGCCACCACCAGCTCCTATCACACGCGGGTATAACGGAGATGCTGAGCTGGCTCCTCTTCTCCCTCACAGGTCGGGATGATGCACTAACACTAGTTTCACCCCGCACATGAAACTTCACCAGGTGTTTTGCGAGTTTCGTTGTCTTTAGCATTTCTCACAGCCCTCCCTCCCCTTCAGTGCTGCTGCTGTCTCCAAGGCAAGCAATCGGCATGACTCAGATTTCACTGCTGTCGACTTGGCGATGGGCTGTTCAGTCCTGTCCGGACAGGAATCCTCTCTCATTCTCAATCCGATCTTCTCAAGGAAGAATAGGCAGCAACAGAGCTTGCTCTCAGGGTGAGACTCCGCTCCTATCACTTGTAATCAACATAGATAAACACACCGGGGTAAGATGTAGCAACAAAGCACTCAGGAGCTTAAGAAAGCACAGATATTACAAGGAAAAGTGCTTTGGAGTTTTATTTTCCCTCAGCCGAGCCTTCAGCTGAAGCACTCCTTCTGTTCTGCACGCCAGCTTTGTCCCTTTGGCATGGCACAACCACCGTATGCATAAGCAGCTGATGGTTTAGCATTTTATCCCCTGGTCTGAGCTCCAGAGGCAGAGGGGAATTGGAGGGAGGGCTTGAGATCTCAGCCACTCGTAGCTGTGTCCAGTTTATGAAGAACACAAGTCTGCAGAGTGTCCTAGGGGCCTGCGTCTCATCTTCACACGCAGCTCCTGGCTTCCTTGGGTAGCTCTGGCTGCGCTGCTTGTAGACATCACCTCCTCGTCGCTGCCTGCCCCACACCTCTGCTGGAGAAACTGTCCCTGCAGCAGAGGTGGCACGATGGAACCCTGCCCTACCCTCAGCCTGGCACGCTAAAGGAAGGCACATGAAGTTACATGCTGGGCCGTGAACTGGAGAGAGCTGAAATGTGGGCACATGTCGCCTTGTGGTACTTCTGTTACAAACCAGCAAACTCCAGCGTTGAAGATGGACTGGAAGATGAGGACATTTTACGCTGCTCCAGCAGGACTCACTGGAGGCTTCAGTCGGGATCCTGTAGCTCTTGGAAACCACAAAGTCCTTGAGAGCCATGGGGCTGGCAGCACAAAAACACAGCAGCTCCTTCCCTGCGCTGGGAACTGTGCTCCTCTCCCAGCTGAGGACTCGGACAAAGGTGAGATGACGGGATTGCACATTTATTCCATCTTGGTTTGCTTCCAGAGTTCCTATGATCCCGAGCAGTCACTGGAATACATGTGAGTGGAGCCACGTGAACGGCCTCAGACAAAACCCTGCAGCTCATCCAGCTCTGCAGAGGAGCCGCAGCTCCAGCCACCTTCCTTCTGCAGAGGTCAGCTCTGCTCTGACCCTCCTCCAGCTCATCAGGGCTGACCAGTATCTGAAGAAAGAGGGTGATGCGAGGAGACAAACAGCTACAAGATGTTTAGAAGCACCTTTTCGACATCAGATGCATTTCAGTTCACGCAGCTACAGGACACCATCCTGCCAGTTTGCTTCTACTTCCAGCTCAGCACTGGCAACCTCTGTGAAGCAGAGAGACAGCAAAGACGCATCCAAACCCCGATCCAAACACACGTGAACTTCATCACTCCCTGCGATACCCTTTCCTTGTGCCTATGCCACGTTTGTCCACTGCCCACCGTCTCTCTGGGAACACAAACTCTCCTTTTACAGGCAGTCGCCTCGGTGCAGTGGCTCAGACAAAGGACAGGTGAGGGAAACAAACGCGTGGGACCAGCGGCCTCTCCTCTTGTGTGCACAGACCCACCCCACGGGAGCCTGGGGGTCATGTGCAAAGCAGTGCATGATTTTGGGAAGGGAGCAGTCTATTTGTTTCCAAACAGTCCAGAACCTGACACAAGGTGATACCAGCCCCCTTTCCCCACTCATCCCACCCAATCTCTCTCTCCCCCATTTATCTGCCACGTCTGCCATAACAGTGGCCGGCGGATGATGAATAAACACTCCGGGCGATGCTGAAAGAGGGGAATATGCCCAAAGGGTCTAGGTGGGGAGATCAGCCCAGCAGGAAAGAAACACGTGTATTCCTGTTGCCTTTTGTCGGGTTCCAGTGGGTGGTTTTGCCGGCCTTGAAGCTTTGGGTTGGTTGCCTGTTCTCTCTCCTATAACTGATTAGTCTCCAACCTACATATTAGCCATGCCTGATGCTGATGGCTACTGAGAAACATCCCATTGCCAAAGGAGCAGAGAATCCATGGCAACCAGCAGCAGGAGTTCAAGCCACAGAACAGAGCCCCCAGCCCGCAGGACTCCAGAGGTAGCCCAGGCAGTTCATGCGCGGCTTTCCTTAGCTCTGGCTTTGTGCACTGCACTCACCTCCCTGCTGAAATGCCCCTGATGTTCCCCAAGAGCCTCTTCTCAGGAATTTGGGGAAGGATCAACACTACACTCGAGAGAGCAGGGCCGATGACTGCTTCCTGGGGCAGAGATTTCAGCCTGTACACCAGGCCCCCTGGCCAGGGAAGAACAGCATCCCACAAAACGGCCTCACGACTAAATCCAAACTTCTCCAATAAATTCAGTTTTCATCCTGTCTTTGCAAGTTTAATAAATAAGCACACGTGAGGACAACGTGGCAGTACAGCCATCAGTAAACATACTGTCACAGGCCCATTCACACCGTCAGGCAAAAATCCAGACAGAGACAGAAACAGGGAAAGAAAAACACAAAAAGAAATATAACAAACACCTGGACTAATGATGAAAAATGTTGCCTAGATGCCAAGCACAATACAGTGTCGATCCACAGGCGTCAAAGGAGACCACTAATCTCACAGCCCCTGACCTGCACTGTCTACAGAACTGAAATATTTTCTCTGGCAGCTGGATAACAATGTGGCCTCTGTCACTGGATTTCTTCAGGGACATTTCAGCAGCACCATCAGCCCCAGGGTAGG
This sequence comes from Syrrhaptes paradoxus, assembly GCA_013400615.1. Classification (NCBI taxonomy): domain Eukaryota; kingdom Metazoa; phylum Chordata; class Aves; order Pterocliformes; family Pteroclidae; genus Syrrhaptes; species Syrrhaptes paradoxus. The sequence continues at coordinate 83,399 of VZTO01013460.1, forward strand.
GCAGTATGTCAGCTCAGCACAACAGCCCCGTGTTCCCCAGCCATCCCTCGGCTCTTTTACCCCAAAGACAGCACACGAGGGCATCTACCTCCATTTACAGGTGCTGAGCAGAAACCCACGGTGGCTGGGAGGGAAAGAAAAGGGGCCATCACGAGCATCTTCGTGGAATGGCTCCTGTGTCCCAAAAGTGCTGAGAGTCCTCAGCATCGAGGGAAGCCAGCAGTGCTCAGCACCACCCAGGAAGACGTGAGCGTGCAGCTGGCCCCGGCCATGCAGCGGGGAAGGTGTGGTGCGTCCCCGCAGGTGGGATGGAGGAGGGTGGGGACCAGCGTGATGCACATCGTGCTGACAACTGGGGAGACAGAACCCTGCCAAGCGCTTTGAGTGAACCCCCCACCCCAGCTCTCCTGTGGAGCTGAAACCAGTTGGAACAGTTTGCAGGCTGGATCCAAAGTGTCGTGGAGCCAGACAAACCTCCCAGGAGCAGGGAACCGGCCTGTCTCCTGGCCCTCTTGGGTTACACTCGGCTCTTTAGGACCCACAAATCCAAGGTCCAAGCTCTGACTTAATTCTTCCATTGTTACACCAGCCTAACTCCCCACTTTTAGAGCTATTTATTATCACAGGAGGAGAAACGGAGGCATGGAATTGATATTAAAATGACTTATCCAAGGTTGCTCAGTGAAGATGTGAGAACAGAACCAGACCTGAACCTCTGCTATAAACCTCACTAGCTTTGGACTCCTTCCTGCCTTTCTAGCCTGAAGGGCTCCACGAGAGGATTCAGTGCTGAGCGATGTTTGGGGGACACCAGCTGGCATTGTGTTTTACCCGATAACATCATCCTTGAGGTATCCACCCACACAATCGCATTGCACAAATGATTCCTGCTTTAGTGCCTTCCCTGCCTAACAAAACAAATTACAGCACAGAATTTATTTGCAGTTCAGGAATTACGGCTGATTTTTCCCAGAAGCAGTTTGTGATGCCAGGTGCTTCAGTCTGCGGCTGTCCTGAGTTTCAGGGTGATCGGCCTCCAAAGGGAGGACACAGAACACGGGTCCTTAACAGACTGAGCATCTGCTGTCACCTGGCACTTCTGGAATATTGGTCTAAACTTCACTCTGTTTTCACTGTAGACAGATAAGGACACCTCCTGTGTACATGTATTCATGAACACAAACCTTCATCTCCACCAACCCATAACACACACGCACGCACTGCTCCGACGCTCCCAGCCCTTCAAACACCATCAGAAAGATTACACATGATGAGAAGAGCTTCACAACTCCAAGAGTTTAGGTGCTTTCAGTTATCTTTTGTGTCTTTAGTGCTTATGGATTTCACCCTCCAGCTTCCATATCTCGCCACTTGCTATTTTATTTTTTAATTCTTGTATATTCACCAACTCTAAGACCTGCGGCTTTTAAATAAAAAAAAAAAAAAATCACAGCTTTACAAGACTTGGATTTAAAAACCCCCAATGATAGCTATAAAGGGATATGCAATCTTTTGCGACAGTTTCTTTTTTTACTGCTCTTCAGGTGGTCTGGCTTGAATCTAGTAATCAATTATTATGGGTTATTTGTGCTGTAGCAGGGCCCAGAGGCCCTGACTGAGAACAGAGCCCAGTTTCACTCGAGTTTCTATACTTCCCTCATCACACCCTAGCAGAGGATCCTGCAGCAACACACCAGATGATGTTACACATTTCTGTGTGAACCTCAGCACTCATGTAAGAGAGCAGTGAGAGCAGAGATCAGTATTAACCTCACGGGAGGCTTCCTACACGCTCCAAGGACCAACAGGACAGCTCAGCCCTCCCATTTTCGGCTGGGATGTGCTCATCTCTTCCTATGGCTGCAAATGCAGTCAGCTAACAAACCCGGCACCTGGGCTGAAGCTGGCTGAAGGTGGGCGAGGTGAATCCTCCGGTGAGTTGCCCAAGAGGATCCAGGAAGCGCGTGGAAGGGCAGGACACTTGACACAAGCCTCACGCGATGCAGCTCCCCTGCCCTATCAGTCCATCCCTGCTCCATCTCTGGCAGCAGCTTGACCTTCTTCAGCTGCACAGTGGACTATCTCTGGTGAGATAAAGCCAGGGCTGCCTCTCTGCTTTTGTTTTCCTCTTTCTTCCCATCCTGGAGGGACTTTTCAAGCTGGCCAGATCTCAGCTGCCGAGATCTCCTGTAATGCGCTTGGCTGACGTACCCCGTAGGTACACTCTAATGTATTCTGGTTCAAGAGCATCCTGTAAACACGTGTCCCCCAGGCTCTGGCAAGCCTTTTGCTTTGCTGTTTAATAAAAAAAAAAAACCAACAACCACCCAGCATAATGTGTTTCAAACAATGTTTTGCCAAACAAATACGATTCATCCCATTCTAGGTATAACCCTGTTAAACACACATTTCTGGAGAGCAAGGCCCACAGCTCAGACAGCAAAGGCAGAATAAAAAAAAGAAACAAAAACTTGACACAGGAGGTGGCTGGCAACCAGGAGCCAAGTTCCTTGATGCCTGCTCTTTTCCTCTGAACACTTGTTATAAACACTCTGGGGACAAGGGACATTTTGGGATCAGAGCTCACCCACAATCACAGCCACCAGCCAGCACAACAGAACACCTAAAGGAAAAACAACAAAGGAGCCGTCACATTTCCTTATCTTCCAAGCCTTTGAAACTTGGGTATCAGCAATGGAGTCCCAGCCAGAATATAACCATCTGCTACATCACCGGTTTCACCGATTAACGTATTTTTCAGCTGCTGCCTGTGTCACCCTGAGCACACACCGCTCGGATTGAGCAGTGTCCCTGCCCATCAGCTGAGCTGAAGCACTTGCAGGTGCAATGTCAGTGCAAGCGCATTTTCGGATGAATACTTTACGATGAGCAACCATTTAAACACCAGACTGAGCAAAGCAGGAGCAGATCCTCGTCAGCACAACTGTCTTTATCCTACAAATTTATCTGGAATTATGCCGATGTACCAATCCATTGAAAATGTGACCCAGAACATCAGAGCAGAGATACTATGTAAATGTTGATTTATCTCTAAGTCTAGAGTTTATTCAGAAGGCTTTTACTCCTTTGTTGTGAATTGCAGAGCAGTTATTTGATTGTTGCTGCTTTAATTTACAAATCTCTTTCTCTTTACATAACTTTAAAAAAAAAATAAAACCTACGTCTCCCTTGAAAGTGTACCTTGCTTCAGCACGGTGATCCCTTGTGTGCCTTCCTGCCAGGACTTTATAAAAGGGCTTTAACTTTTCATTCACCAGGAGCATAACTCAAGTTTTAATAACACACCTTATGCATGACAAAAATTTGCTTCTGGCGATCATGGTTTCGACCACAAAACCACAACTGGGAGTAACTCCTGGTTAACTCTTTCAAGCCCACACATTGCAGAGTTAGACATAAGTCCAATTTAGAAGACTATGGAAATTATCAGTTACAATATTTTATAATAGGCAAAACATCTCATTTTCTCATGCCACGCTAGTCTCTTCCCAGTCTGTTCTGTGAAATTAAAGTGGCAAAGAGAGAGATGAGATTATTCTCTCTGCCATTTTGGGTGACAGCATCAGTCCACGGGGATATCACAGCTCCCTTAAAATCAGCTGCATCTGGGCAGATGTTCACAGTTCAGCTCCATCCTCCCTGTTCTCGGCTTGTCTGGGGGGTGTATTCAGAACAATGTCTGTGTGAGACACAGTCACACTCTGCTGCCCTTATCAGATCCCCTAAGAGCCCTTTCCTTCCACTGATGGATGACTTTGGTCTGGGTGATTAACTGCAGCAGCCCCTCTGCTCAGAGGTTGGGCTTTAGCAGCTTTTCACAAGGTCCCTCCTCCCCGGTGACACCTTTTCCCCTCACACTAAACCCAGAAGCGATGCCTTTGGTACCCAGCTGCCTTATCTCCTATCGCTGCTGGCCCTCAGCCCCGGGGGAGCTTTCAGGTGAGGTGCTCCAGGCCCATTGTGCTGCTCAAGGGTTTCTGCAGCGCCTGCCCCTGCCCCTGCCCCTCTGCCAAGGCATCAGGCTGCACTTCCTACACTCTGCTCTCCAGATAATTTTTTTCCCCCCAGCTGTAGGCTAGTGAACTAAAGTCAAATTTTCACCGAGATCTGCAAATGTGTCAATCTATAGAAAAACACTGCACAAGCCTTCTGCCTCTGGAGGTAACCAGCCAGCCCCACGCTGGGATGTGTCCTGCAGCCCCAGCAGCCCCTGCATCTTATCAGCCCCGGAGTTCAGATCTGAATCACAAAAGGGATGCTGCTCCCATCCATCCCCCTTTCTCATGTGAAAGGCACAGGGGTTAACAGCCCGTTAGTAAGAGAAGAGTCAAGCAACCATGTAATTCATCAGGTAACATAATGCCCCAGTCCATAATTAGCAATACATCAATCTAATTCTGCAGCGCTGAACACACACAAACCTGCAGCACTCCAGAGCAAACCACATGGCCTGGCTCTGAAGTTTAAAAAGCACCGAGTATAAATCACCCGAAAAGTTCAGAAAGGGAAATTTTAAGTCACTGATTTCTAATCGATCCAAGCACAGAGATCCCAGTATTTACATAAAATAATAATTAGTGCTGCACCTCTTCAGGGTTCTTAATAATTAAGAGATTAGCTGTCACGCCACCTCTGTCAGGCGTGTAAACACATTCAGGTCTGTGCTTTTAATTCAAAAGAGACCTTCTGAAGCAGCGTGTCAGTACACAGATATATGGACGTGTATTTCTTGATATATCATTTTATTATACACGTTTATTTCATCTAGGGCTATATGCTTAGATAGCTTTTTAAGACTGGATTGACTCACTACCATTGTTCAATATTCCTCCAGCCATGGCACACCAGTATGACATCTGTTCGCTTTTACTCCAGAGGTGCGAGGCACGGTATGCTATGAAATCCAAACCATCAGTACCCAAAGTCCAAAATATTTTGGAGGACTCAAGATTAAAAGCAAGAGTTATACAGGACTGACAAAATGTTAAGTGCATTTTCTTGTAAAAAAAAAAAAATTAACCATAATTACTTGACAGAATCATAATGTGAATCCATTTACTTAAAAAAAAAATAAAAATCACAAAAATCAAACAAATAAGAACACCACACAACAACTCCCACCCACAAAAAACTAGAAACTCATCCAAAATCAGTAAATATTTTGGAAGGTATCTTGGTATTTTCTAAGGAAAAAAAAAAAAACAACACAAAATCACTGTAGCCTGTGTTAGATTTTGTAGGACAGAGGCAGAACAGAGTTGCCTCTAGACAGAAACCCTGTGTGTCAAATTTTACTTTCAGGGGAAAAAGAAAAAAAAATCTTGATTTTAAACCCTTAAATAATAACAATAAGAAGTGATTCCTCCTAAGAGCAGCAACAGGTTAGAGAGAAACAGAAAGTCTGAGAAATGCTCCCATCCCATTCTTTTACTTCCACTTGCAAACAGCTGGGCAGGCAGATAAACCCGAGTTCATTCAGACCCAAAGCGCTTAAAGAAGCCTCAGAAGAAACACTCGGCTTGTACAGAGAGAAGTGGGTAAATAGAAAAAAAACCCTCTACTTACTCAAGTTCATTAGACATATTTCCCCACGTTTCCAAATCTTTGCAGCCAGTAAATTCTGATGACTTCTCTCTTCTAGTACCTGCTCCAGACAGACATTGCCTGTGAAGTGTTTGATTTATGTTGAGGTTTTGCGCACAGGTATTTTGCTGACAGGTCGGTTGGCAGGGCCGGGGATTGGCTGCCGGGACAGGTGCCGTGGGACAGGTACACCCAGACAGGTGCAGCCCGTAACCCTCTGCCTGCCGGCCCCGGGAGGATGGAGCAGAGGGAGGTGGGTGGGGAAGGAGGGAAAAGCCCTTGGGGGAAAAAAGATAGGATAAAGGAGGGGAATCAGTTATTCATCTCGGGGATAATTAGTTTCAGTTTGGTGGATGGGTTCCCTATACTGCGATGCCAAATAGCTGTCATTTTTATGAATCTGGGGGCTGATTTGTCCTTTGCTGTTTCTTTATATATAAATATACAGACAAAAATACATACATGTACGTAAAGGAATAAATTAGGAAAGAAGAAAAGCCTCTTCGCTTCCTCTCATTCCCAGATGGTAATTGTACTGTCAGGCTAACCCTTGCTTTCCTTTTCTCACCTTCTCTTAGCTGCTCACTCCAGAAAGTCTCTGTAAATGATTTTTTTTCCCCCTCTTAAAAAAGTAACTTTCAAACCCCTAACTATTAGATGCCAAGACACGCAGCAAACACCCTGGCTCAGGGGATACACTAGGTATGTCAGGACAAGAGGGCTGCGGGATAACCTTGTTCCGTACCGTTCACACACGCTGTCCTGCCTTCTGTAGCGCAGACGAGAGCGTTACTCCAGCACGCACGGGACAGCAGCGGGAAGCCCAGACACACGCCGTTTGGGAGCTGGCTGCAGGAATACCACCCAGGCAATAGCTCTGTAGCAACTCACCTGTAAACGGGGAAAAGATTTATGCAATAGAACAAAACTCATCATGGGCTCAAGCGCTGCTGTTGGATGGTTTCTGTCATCCGTGTTGCAATGAGGAGGCAAAGGATGGGCTCAGCGGGTGACTCACGTTGACTGGATTTGGAAGGCAGGAGAGGATTTTACGAGACAAGCTGCTACAAGCCTTAAAACAAAGGGAAAAAGAAAGGCTTCCACCACTCTTTCTCAGCCCCTGTCTCCCACTGTCTCACTCGCTGAGCGTGTCCCGCTCGGCGCCCTGCACCAGCAGGTGAATGCAGGAACGCTTTTAGCTCTTCCCTCGCACAACAGCGAGTTCGGCTCTCCCAGCCTGGTGGCAAATGGCTTCCCAGCCCACTCAGGCAGGCCTAAAGCATGTCTGCACAGGCAGCTGTGAAGACAGAGCATATTAATTTGGGTACAACACCCTTCAAACACATCTCTGTGGCTTCCGGCTCAGAGCGTGGCCGGCTCAGAGCGCAGGACGAAGAATGACCGCGGTGTGTCTGCACCGGCTGATAAGGACGCGCTGGGCTGAGCAGCTGACCCAGCCAGGGATTACTGCCCCCCACTCTGCGGTGCCAGGGATCCGGGGAACGGACAAAGTCTCTGTTCTGGGAATAAAATCCAGGCATCTGCAGCAATTGATGATCACTGGAGAGCACCAGCTGCCAAGACTTCGTCCAGCAGCTAACAGCAATACCCAAAATTCAGCTGGATGAGGGCTGATGATCAGAATCAATGCCACGTCAGAGAACACGCTGTGGTGAGAGTACAAAAAAAGAGGAAAGAACACGTACATCCTATCCAGCCAAGGAGAGCATAAATCTTAAGCAGTGGTGGCATTAGTTGATCAGTATTCTGATTATATCTCTAAATTAAGGAAAACTTGCCCAGATCATTATGACTAGGTAGTCGTGGGTACTTGTCCTTCCCTGGATCCAGGCAGAGAGTATTTCACTGGCTCTGGGTAGTGCAAAGAGCAGCAACATCCCCTCAGGGGATTTCCAAGTTTCTTCTGACCTTTCAGTGAGACTTAGCAGATTCCAGCAACAAAAGTGAAGGAGGAGAAAACACTATCTGAGCCAGACCATGGGGGGAAAGGCAGGGCACGGGATTCTGACCTCTGCAGGAAAAAGCCTGTGTCAAAGAAAAGAGAGAGAGAAATGTGTCTGGCCAAGGTGAGCAGTGACAGCCTTCGCCTTAGTGAAATGTGTCCTGCGGGCCTCAGTGCCACCACGGCCAGGCCAAATCCACCTCTGGATGGAAACGTTCAGGCTTTCAGACTTGGCCTTTTGCAGAACAGCAGGGATGATGCTCTCTGCTATGATAGGGGACAGGAGAAAAATGAAGCCATCAGACCCCTCTGCCTGCCTGGAGATAAACTCTATCACTAGCATGCTGCCGACAAAGCCTTGTTTCTACCTTTGGGGGTTTAAACTCACCCCTGCTGCACCTGCAGCTCATGTGCCACAGCTTGGGTGGAAGTGGGGACAGCCAGGGCCAGGCTGGGCTCACCAGGCTCTCGGCATCTCCGGTGGCTGGCAGGTAGCACCACGAGGTCCCTTGGGAAGCTGGGAAGGAAAGGCAGAAAGGACAGAAACAGATTCTCCTTTGAACGAATTCACTGGGTCTCCAAAAGGACAGCTGTGACTGTCTCTTAGTTTTACTACCTCTGATTTTTAAGCATGATGTTTCTTCTCATCTTTGCTGCCACTGATCCAGGACCATCTTTTCCCTGCGAGGATCTTACTGCAATGGCAGACTGAGAGACTTTGCCAGAAAGGAAGATGCGTGCTTGTTCTCGCATACAGTCTTATTTCTTATGCAATTAGCTGTGCTCCTACCCGCAGCACTGAGGCTCTCTCCCAGCCTCCAGGAATTATGGCGCCTCGGTAAAATCGCTCCCAGCAGAAACCAGCCCCTTTGCGTCAGTCCTGTGGGGCCCGTACACATATCTGTCTTCTTTACGGTAACACCAGCTCGAGTTTGCTCTCTCAGACACCTTTTCAAGGCCAGATGAAAATGTTACCAACACCCCATCACCCATGTTCCCACAGACAGGGCTCTCACAGCCTCCAGAGCTCGGTTTTCGCTTTTGCCAGCGAAGGAGGATCAGGACTATGCCAGCACGCACACGCCAGCCTAGGGGGGATGTGTCCCGGTGGGAAGCGGGGCCAGCCGGCACTGCCTGGGTGCTGCGCTGCCTCCAACACCCGCCAGCTCCTGCCAGACAGGACCACCCTCGCCCTGCCTCTTCCATTCTCTTGGGCACTTTGTCTTTTTTGTGATAATGTATGTTTTATGGCGCCGGAGAGGCCTCCAGGCCTGGACGCCTAGACAATCCCTTTGACTATGATTTCAGTATTTTTAATTATTATTTTCTCTTTTTTCTTTTTTTTTTTTTTCATTTATACTCCACCCTCCAAGAGTATCTGGTGAGGGGGTGGGTTAGAAGAAGGAGACCAAGATATATATTCTCTATGCACAAAACCCTCCCACTTCCCTTCCACTCCCCTGTTAAATATACCTTGGAACAAAAGCCCTTTATGATGCTCTAAAAATAAAGCATGCAGCAGTCAAGACAAACTGCAAAGTTTAAAAGAGAGGGACAAATTTTGCTCACAGCTACACCCTCTCTAAGGCAATAGGCTTGCACTTGTGTTTGGATTGTTAAGCCCTCTTTAAACATCCAGGGGCAGACTGTGATTAGCTGCATTTCGTTTGCAAGAGATCAGCAGCTCCGTGATTGAGGACAGCATCACTCATCGGGTCTCCAGCCCTCCCGTGCTGCTGCTGTGTCAGGAGCCGGCTGGGTCTGCGTCTCCAGGAGCTGCCCAAGCTGCGGCGCGGCCTCGTGCCCATGCCACCCTGATGTTCCTATTTCTCCCTCCGCCACCGATTTGCGGTGTGACCTCAGATAAGTCATTTCACGCTCCCCGTTCCCAGTCTGGCTTCTTTTCTGTATAACTTGTAAGAAACTTCAAAGCAAGGGCTTTTATCCCTTTAGGATACACGGCTTTTCCCACTGACAGCTGTCAAACATCCTTTCCAGTTGTCCTGTGATGTGCCAGGAATTTCTGCTCTCTTTGACCAAAGGTTATTAAAACACTTCAACAATTAATACGCAGTAGAAGCAGCCTGAAGCAGGTTAAACTGAGCTGTTCTCCAAAGGGAGATGTGGCTGCTTCAGGTGCTTTTCCATCAAAAAATACAGCTTGTGCCGAATAAGTCTGTAGTAACCTTTGATGTCCAGACAGACACTCTTTCCCAGTGAGACTCCCTCTGCCTCCCAGAACCTTTTCCTTGGGAAGGCAGAACAAAAAGCTGAACTAGAACTTCCTTGGGCTGCAAGTCTTAGTCGGGCAGGACTGCCCTTTCGCTCTGTTTGTACAACACACAGCACAAGAGAGGCTACAGAAGTCACTCTGGAGCGCTATTGTCACAGTATAATGAGGAAAAGGAAAAAAAGAATTTGGTCTTCTGAAGCCAGCGAGAGAGAGAGAGAGAGAGAGAGAGAGAGAGAGAGAGANAATTTGGCCTTCTGAAGCCAACGAGAGACACACAAACCCCTCACTGACCCTTTCTCAGCAGTTGTTTTCCAGTTAGGCGAATACCTCTACCTCCAGGGTATCTGGGAAGCTGGCTGGCTCTGCTGGATGCTAGTGCCACTAAACAACATGAGCAGATGCTTCAGTGCCTTTTTAATAGAGTCAGGACAGTTTGTTATTATCTGTTGTAGCCCACGGGGCTGTAGGAAAATTCCTGTTGTCTTTATCTAGTTCTACCAGTTTTTACACAGTAACAAGTTTGGGTTGCAAACAACTGACCCAACTAACAGTCTTCAGGGCAGCCACCTTCAGTTTAAATAAACAAACGTGACCCACTGTCTCAGCCAGCTTCTCTTTGTGGAAGAAGCTTTGGTTTTTGTCACCCACAAAAGGATCCAAATGCTTCAAAAAGTCCTTGTTGGGCAGCTGTGAGGACTGAAGTCCTACAGGGTCTGGACAGCTGAGGCAAAGTCCCCTGTACCTCCACATCAGGAGGTTCTCCCTGCGTGCTCTGACCTGAGCTTGTCCCATGCTCTCACTCTGGAGCTGACTTTAGATGACACCTGGAAATCCAAACCCAGCTAGAAGGAACCCACAGCAGGGAACAGACATGCCAGTTTGGTCTACAGAGGAAGGGAGCTGGTTGGAGATGTAGCAAAGATGTTCTTCTCCATTTCAGACAGATTTGCTGCCCAGGCTTCCTGAGATACTCAGCTACAAATATGTACAGGGAAGGAGTCAGGGAAAGGTTTCACAGAGGAAAACTGGGTCCTTTTTAAAAGGATTTCAGACTGGCTCCAAGTAAACTTTGTCTTCTAACCCCAGCACCCAAAAGTAAGCAGATGCTACAGATCTTCAGCCGTACCTAACTCAGGGGACTTCCCTCCATCAACTGTCTCACACATACAACTCGAAAGACAAAAGGAGCTGAATTCCCCCGCAGTGATTGCCACACCAGGGACAGAGGTGTGGAAGGGCTCAGGGCTGGGTCCACAGTCCCCGCAGTGCTGTGATTCCTCACTGAGAGAAACTTATTTTTAAACATGAAAACAGTTTTTAAAACGGACTAGATGCAAAACATCAGCTATTGCTCCCAACCCTTTCCCCCACTGCTGCAGCCTGATCAAAGCTGCCTCCCCTCAGGAAGTTATCTGATGTCAGCCCGTGACGCTATAGCAGCGATGAGTTTGCTCTCAGATACCTCAGCTGACCCCATTCATCATCCATCAGCCCTTCGTGAGCAGAGATATGGAAATGTCACTGGCAGAGGTGTCCCAAGCTGCTCAGAATAAATTGCCCTGATCACCCAGTGGGTTAGATCCCAGCAGCGGAGATCGGGCTCAGATTCAGGCTCCAGCTGAAGCACGAAGTGTGCTTAGATCCTGGTGCCGGCTCGGTTCACGCAGCTGCAGAGATGACAGTTCCGATTTGAACCTAAGTACGGCGCAGAAGTGGGATTTCATTCAGTGAATTCCTAAGTAGCAAATAAAAAAGGCAATATTATGAATGAGCATCAGTCCCTCCTGGTGGATTATAATGAATCTGCTCAGGAAGCCTTGCAAGACATCTTCATGTGACAATTTAGTTTCTGTAGCTAATTAGAAAAGCTCAGGCCATGGATACTTATCTGTGTGCAACATCTGGAACTCATAATGTCTCTGGTTTGCCAGCCTTCATGGTTTCATCACAAATCTGCCGATACTTGCTGTTACTAGTTTATTTAGTTGCCTTTGTAAAGCCTGACTCCCTGTAATCACCTGGTCATGTGAAAGTTTTCTCTATGCAAAAATCTCCATCCTTCACATTTGTTGCAAAATGCCTCAAAAGACAATCCCTGTAGGCTCAGGAATGAAGAGACAGAAAGGAAAATAACTCCCTCACACACCCCACAAAGTGAGGCAATTTTCAAGCCAATCCTCCATCCACCAGGGACCTGGCCTGTGGTTTCTGAGCCAGCCCTGTGTTTAGCAGGACTCCGGCTCATGACATATTAGTGTGAAGGCTGGTCAGTATTGGAATCATCAAAGCGCTCTCCAAATTTTAATTATTTCTCACTTCTGTTCTACACTTGTCATTACTCATCTGAACAGTCATGGGATCCTGGTACAGGGGATGTTTGGGGACGGCTGGGACTGGCTCACGGCAGCAGTCCTGCCTTTCTCTGTCTCAGCACTTTGGCAGGAGCTGACTTTCCCACAATACCTTGAAAAGAAGACGGCTGTTGGACCTGATTATTTATAGAGAAGAGGAAGAAGAAGTTGCCTCCGCAATCTTGATTTGACTCTAAAATTGTCCCTGGAGTTGGGATTCCGTGCCTAGATCTCAGGTCTGGTTTGGAGACACCTTCCGCTCCAGAAGCATTCAAATGAAAAGGCAAATGCAGAGGGAGGGGAGAAGAAGCGAGGCTGGGCAGGGGCTTGGTACATCAACTGTGGGAACTGAATCTCATTTCCACTGAGAAAACTGGAAGCCCCTGCCAGAGGCCCTGCGTGAGTCACGGAGCTATCTGCTGGCTGACACTGCGCAGGAAATACAGCACAAACCTCTCAACAGCCTGCTGTGGGAGAAGCACCTGGTACTTGGAGCTCTAGTTCTCAGCTCTTCACAGGCAGGGAGGGATTTCCCTTTGAAAATCTCCTGCAAACAGCCCCGGTGTTGGCCCTGCTCCCTCCCCAAGGGCTCCAGCTTTGTCATGCTAACGTCTGCAGCCATCAAAGGCAAAGCAGAGCCCCCTTCACAAAACAGGTGGAGCCCACAGCGGGTGGCATGCTGCAGCAACACCCAAACCGGGGCTCTGCTCTTATCTCTCCCTATCAGAGCCCCGGCACATGAGCAGGCACAGGGCAGCTCGGAGGAGCCCTGAAACTCCAAGGGCATCCTCTCTCCCAAGCATCCTCCTCACGGCTCTGAAGTGTAGAAGACAGAGAAGGAAAACCAGATACCCATCTACTCCACCCTCTGGTAGTGGGCAAGCTCTCTTTGCTTCCTAGCTGGCACCTGTCTATCATATTTGATATCAAATAAAAACCCACTTAATTCTGACTCACTCTACCAGCTCATATTGCTTACTTTTCCTGGCCAGGCCATAATCCAACATCTATGGTGAAAAATCTTGCCATCTTAAATGAAACCTAAATTGAAATCGTATCAGTGTACCACCTTCCCAGATAACAAATCTAACCAAACCTTGTAAGAACTTATTAGATCCTTTCTAGATTGCCCAGCATCTAGGTCAAATGTGCAAATCCAGGAGCCTTCCTGCACAGCAAACCCAGTTTGCTCTTCCTCAGCCTCTGTAGGGGTGGAACTCCCTTCTCGGGGCAGGTTGGTGGTGGTGGATGAACAGAAGGTTCACTGCAAGGTACCAGTTATCCTGTGGAGTGGAAAAATAATCAGGTAATTTTGCAACATTTAAAGAGATGCCCCAAGAGCGTCCTGGGTGGCAGTTAGCACACACGGGCTGCTGGCCCTCCGGGGCTTGGGGATTTTCCTTCCTCACAGAAAATGCCTCCTGCAAGAAGCACATACCTATTACAAAACAAACTCTTGCTTTAGCTTTGTTAAATAAATCAATCAATCTTCTTTTACTTCAAGATATGAGAATCAGCCTCCCTTCTATGCTGACACTTTCATATTTTCCCCAAAAACATTACAGGGCACCCAAATAGCAGGCACTGGTGGCCAGGCAGGCCTCTCGAGGATGGCAAAGCCAGTTTCCCAGCAAACCTCTGATGCTGGGTCTGAGCAGCAATGACACTCGTCATTGATATTCCGGGAGGATCTGTTGCCATAGCTTTTCTCTAAGGCACTGGAATGGAAAGCAGGAGACCAAAGCGCTGCTCGCTGCACACCAGTGTGCCTGAGCTTTGCCTCTCACCACCTTTGTGCGTGTTCCAGGCGGAGGCCTGTTTGGGCAGTCCCGCACCGAGCACTTGGACAGATGCCACCCCTGGGGCTCTCATGGGATTCGCAGCCGTGACCGTACTGCAAGTAATTTTATGCGAGTCTTAGAAAAATTTGCCTACCCTGAGTGTCTAGTCACCCACGCAAACCACTAGTGGGGATGTGACTTATAGCAATGCATTTTTACCCCAGTTTGAAACAAGATCAAACAAATTATACTGCACCAGCATAAACCCTGTCTCTACTGGAGCCGGAACTGGTACTTGTGGCCAAACCCCAAGTACAGATGAGTCCTAAAAAGACACAAAAAGGAAGCTACAATTTCACCTGAACCTGAAGGATTTATAACCTTGACAGTGAGATTTTTTCCTGTGAGCTCCTACAGTAACTTTAGGATTAATCACTGCCAGTGAAATCCATGTCCGCTGCTCTGATTTTCAGGAGAGAATGAAATAATTTTAGGATGAACTAGAAAGCTTCAATCTGGGTCAGACCCAGGAGTAGCCAGAATCAGAGCTCAGTGGAGAGGCAAAGCTGAAGAGTGGGTTCAGCTGAAGGATGCCAGATGGCAAGAGAAAATCTTTTATAAAAATTTAAACTGATTTTATCTCTTCTTCAATAAAAGATCAGACAAACAAGACATGAGGCTCCTGCCTGGCCTGCCTGCCTCTCCATTTGGGTTCCTGCACTCGAAGGTGCTCAGGAGGGAGGCAGGGATGGGCTTACTCCTTGTCCCAGGTCTGCACGGCCTTTGCACCCTGGCTGACGGGGTTAATCGCTCCATCTCAACCATGCGCTGCAAGGAGCAGGAGGACCATAGATGGGGAAGACAACACGACGTACGGCGTTCTCCAGCTACTTCATCCTACTAGATGGGACGATATTTGGGGAGCCCAGACAGCTGTCAGAGCCAGCACTGAACCCTGAGTGTAGCCAAGTGCCAAGCAGGGCAGTGCGGGGCTGGTGTGAGCCTCCCCAAGGGAGATTTTGGATTGTGGATTGTTCTTTTCTGCCACACAAGGAAAAACTGCCCTTTGCAGAGCCTTGCCGGGCAAGCTGGCATGTGTGGCAGTGTGCAGGCAAGGGTATTCGGAGACTCTCCCCCTCGACCCGAGCATGACATTTGGCTGACATTTCTACAGAGCCCATCCCTGCAGTATCAGATCCTTTCTCCCTGTGATCTCCTGTGTCCTGAAGACCCCAGGCAGCTCCCCCGGCTAACAGGAACCCAGATCGAATTCTGGCCGTTCGCTGCCTGAGGTCAAGCTGTAAAATGAGCAATCCAAAACTGCCCCGAAAGGCAGATGTACTAATTAGAGAAACCTTGGGTGGCAGTTCTAAGTACGATGCTTTTAATAACTGCAGGGATGTTGAGAAGCAAATAAATTATATGATGAAAGTGTACCAGGCTGCAGAATCCAGATATGTAATAAGCAAGACTGGCACCAAGACTGAAATTTTACCCCCTGGGCTTGGCATTTTGTCTGATTGCTTTTCCAGATGAGAAGGTATCTGGAGCTTCCGGTCCTGCTGACTACATGGCAGAAAGGTATTTCTCAACAACAACCTAGGGAATCATCCTGGGAAGGCTGGAATTAGAGAGCTGGCACTCACTGGCACTCAGGGAAGTACAGCCAGATTTTCACCAGGAAAGAGTGACCAAGGTTTCTCTCCTGCCATTTGCGCTTAAAATGGACATAAACTATATGGGAACTTTTAATGTGCTTAATACTGTACCTACAGAGCCAGGGCCCCACGCACTCGACTGTGTGGCAGTGGGGAGGAGGGGGACACCCACCTTGCTGCTTTTGCCGGTCCATGACGTGCAGCAAGGCTCCTTGAATCGCTTCCCTCCCTCCAACTCACTGTGTTACACCCTCCTACGCTTCCTTCCATCACTCTGAGACCTCTTTGTGCCCTACATCAGGGCTATCTTCCAGCTGTGCCACCCCACAACAGCCCGGGCCACACTCCTCCCTGTCTGGGATCCGCACGCACCCATTCCTTCACCCAGCACAGCCCAGGAGCACCCACAGCCTCCACCGACGCTGGGCTCCTCTCCCATAACCCCACCTTTGTGGCTTGACCAACAGCTCTAATAAATCTTGCAAATGAGGGTCTCCAGTTACAGGAGGTTTATGGCCCCGTGACAGTTTGCTTAGTCCCACAGGTCACCAGGGCTTTCCCCCAGGGTGCACCTTGCTTGAAAGCAAACTCCCCCACACATACAGACCTCGCTTCAGACGTCTCGCCCAGCAGAGACTGTTGCTCCCGCTGACGAGGAGCGAGGCAGGCTGGAAGCGTCTGCCCAGCCCTAGCCCATAGCTGCCTGAGAAAGGAGGACACTGGTGTCTGCATCATGCCTACAAGAGCCTCCATTCACTCACAGGCTGCTACACGTCCCAAACGAGCCACACACAGTTATTTTCAATGGCAATTAAAGACTAGCTCCTGTTTCAAGGGCTGGACAATGAAATTGCAGGAAGAGCTGCCCTGACCCAGCAACCATTATGTCGATGAATGCGCTGGACTGAGAGATGCTGACGTTCTCATCTCGGCTCCAATTCACTTTTAATTCTCCTGGCCTGAAACCCTGTAGGAATAATATGGGGAGCTTGTAGCCATGGCATGGGGATTTGGGAGCAGCACCTGCTTTAGGAATAATCAGCCCAGCAGGAGGAAAGTTTCTCTCAGCTTGTCTCTGAGTATTTACATTTCTGACCCTGCACTTTGTCAATCTCGCACAAAACCTGGCTGGGCTCTGTGACTGGTTTGTCCTGACTCCTACATGGCTCTATTATGATTTTTCAAAAGACCTCCCATAAGGGTTAAATGACCTCACATTAGTGCTAATTTGGGGCTAACTTTCCTATTCAGCACGTAACAAAGCACTTGATGTTTACCCAAGTCCCATAAAGTGACAGGGACCACACACAACCTAACTGCACTCAGCCTGGACACAGACAAAACTCCAGCCCAGCCCTTTCGGAGGGATTGCCCTTTGGTAACAGAGAGAGAAAGAGGAAAAAATAGGAGAGGATGATGGAAATTCTTCACCCAGCCTGTGCCCAAAGCCCAACAGGCTGAATTAAGCACTCAACAGTCAACCTGAAGCAGCTCTGCCACTGTCCCCAACCAGCCCGTGCAATGGGAAGCGACAGTGGCCGTCCCTTCCGTTCCCCTACGTGCCCTAATTGCAACCTGCTGAGTCACAGACCCACAAAACACTTGGCTGCCTCATTCCTTAGCTGCTTTTCTTCTCCACAGGCTCCTTGTGAATTTAATTCATATTAATTTGATGCCAGTAAATCACCCTGCACAGCTAATAAATTAAATGTCTCGTTGACCCCGCTTCTGGGAAAAGAAAGGTTTGGTGGAGAGAAAGCGGCGCACAGGCTGGCTGCACACCGCCGGCTGCGTGCCTTTCGCCACTAAAGGCATTGCCAGTCTCGTCCCCGTCCCATCTACCTCTTCATGATTAATGACAGCGCAAAGTAGGGCAGGCTGAAAATAACAACAAACCATGACTGATGTTCCCCAGCACAGAGAAAGACAGAGATCTTCAGCCACAGCGGACCAGTGTCACGACCGGAGCTGAACAGATTTTACACCAGCTCTGCTCGTGCTGCTGTGGGGCAATGAGACCAGCAACACCAGTGAAGGGTTTATTCCGTGCATCGTTCCACCTCCTCAGAGGCTGATCTGAAGCACAAGGGCATCTATTTGGCCATACACTTGCCCCCTTCCCATTGCAATTAAATAAGGTCAAAAAAAGAGGGAACACAAACATGTTATTGGCCAAGTGAGTAAACATTTCAGGCTCTTTTGCAATCATTAATGATAGTACAAGGTGTGTGTGAACTTCCTGCGCACCGTACTGCAGTTCATTCTGAATTCACCAATGCAATTAGGGTGTCTTTTATGCAAGAGCTGAAATTCACCTAGATTGATTTAACGAGTATAATTTCCTCTTTGGAACTGCTGGAAATTAATCATCACTTCTCCAAGCTCCATCTGGAATTCACTCTGTCAGCACAACATCCAGCCCTAATGGTGGCATTTAAAGAGAACAGCGCGCTGACTGCACTGGTGTTGACTTTGTTCAAGTATTTCCTATCCTTAGAACGGGAAATATCTCAAATATGCAGCAAAGTCAACTAGCCCAGCACAGTGCACACCAATATTTTTTCTCTAGTGACAACCATCACACAGACCATAAACTCAGTTCTCTTCTCGCTCACACTAGTTTCCATTGAGGCAATGGCACCAAATTAACGGGACTGACCCTAACTTGCAGCAAGTGAAAGTGGCAGAAGAAATTAATGGAATATTTTAAAGAGAAATTAAGTAAATATACATAGCCAGTTACCTCTCTTAAGAAGCTGCATAAAAACGTCAGTTTGTGCATGCAGGTCAGGTAACCAGCCACCTAATTCCCTATTTTCATGGCTACCTGCTCGATTGGGGTGGACAGCTGTAGGATTTGGAGAGCTGAGAGCAGTGAACGCCTCTGAAAACGTGCCAGTGACAGAATTATCTGGACTCCAAGCAAGCTGTTCTTTCTTGCCCATCTTAAACTCAATGAAAGCCTAAAAACAGAGTCAAAGGAAAAACAAGGACAACTTCATAGCATGTGGAGAAACCACTTAAGTGACTAGCAACTGAAAGAATAGAATTCTCTAGAAAGAAAACTGTTTTGTTTATTAAAACAATTAATACAGCTTAAAAGGAAGAGCACTGAAGTAGGTGTGAATGAACTGCCCTTCTCAAAACTGAGGTGTGGCTGCTCCAGAGGTTTTCCCAGCATTTTGGTGTCTTTTGATGTAAACCACAGAAACTAAACTATATGAATTAAAATCAGAGCTCCTTAAAATTCACTAGTTCCAGGATTATTCTTGGGAGCTGACCCATCCCTAGAATACCCCACAGGTGTGTACAGTCACAAAGGAACTCACATGAAAGTTTGAGCAAGTCTTTGTTGACTTCTTCCACCCCAGTGTTGACCCATTTCTAGCCATCAGTAGGTTTCAACATTTTTTGGACAAGAATCTCTAAAAATTTTCCATTCTTCTGTATATAATCAGTTTAAACCAACTGACAAGCAGCTTCCTTTTCTCAGTTACCATCTGCAGACCCACTAGAAGTCATGCAAATCCCCCAGGAGTCTGTGGTTAAAGCATCCCTTTACTGCTTCCCCGGCACATATCACATCCTTTACTCAGCCTCTTGGGAAGAGCCAGCACTTACTCCAGCAGATTTTTTCTCTGGTCAGGAACAGTTAGTTCTTCTAAAGAAAATTGCACATTGGAAGTACTCTACGGGGACCTTCTAATTAAAGATTACAGCATCCCGGGGAGATATACCAACACATCTGATTCTGTCTATTGATAACCGGGGAAAACAGACTCAAAGCTGAAGTGTCTTGCCCAAGAACGCAGCATGAAAGAGCAGCAGAGCCAAGATAACAAGCAGCACCACTGATTCCTGCCACACTGTTTGCAGATTCTGGGTATGACTAGGAAAAAAAATTCCCAAAAACATTCCTTCTGCTAAGCTTCTGCTTCTCTTTGGAGCAAGGACAGCTGGAAATCAAGCAAAAATATCTCCTCTTAGAAGACCTCCATCCAGTTTTGCAAATAAACAGATAAGCAGCCACCCAGTGGGGGAAAAAGATAATAACTAGCTGGGCTCTGGGATGCAGAAAGGCGTGTAAAAAAAGAAAAAGGTTTCAAGGATGGATCTGTAGGAGTTGGAATTACAGACAATCCTAATAAGGGAAGGTTTGAACTTCCTGTGAAAAAGAAAAACCACAAACAAACCTGGGAGATTCTCAGAGTCACGGAGAAGGGAGTAGGGAGAGGAGAGGCGGAGTAAAACTGCACAAAGTAGGAAACTGCCACAGAAAACTTTGAGCTTTAAAAGTCTTTCCTTTTATCTAGAGAGCTTTGGGGGAAGAATGGAGCAAGAGGGAGTAATAAGCATAGGTGCTAATTGCATGGAGCATCTCCATGGAGCTTTAGATTAAAGACTGCAGCACCTCAGGGGGTGAAGGAATCTGTTGATCTTGGAGACAGTATGTGGGGCAGGCAGCTGCACCCTTTGTTACTTACCTGCCTCCCTTCCCCATCTGATCATGTAAATGAGAGCTACAAATGCTAGAGTTTACAGCATGCAACATCTGAGTTGGGATCTCAGGAGAGACAGGGATGGATTTATTTACATGTTCTGAGTTATCTCTGCAAATGATCTAACAGGGGCCCCTTCACATCTGTAGAGTCCTGATGAAAGTAAAAACATTGTACCCAGGTATTTCTGTTTGTGCTTGTGGCACTGAAGACAAAAAGGCCAGATTCTCTGCCTGCTTTACACCCCTTCAGCACTAGCATTTGTTACAGTCTGCTCCTACAAAGTATGGCATGTCCTTGACAATGAATATGTATTTTTTGGAGGAAGAACAAGGGCCGGATTCAGTCTGATTTGTCACCTCTGCTTCAGCTTGGCCTCAGCTCTTGCCCCGATGCCAGCCCAGCATGGCTAACGATCCTGACTCCCCTAGTGAAGCCGCATGGCAGCAATAATTTCTTAAAGAAGGATCTCCCTGCCCTGGCAGAAGGCTGGGATGGTGGAGAGTGGAGGTCAGGCCAGATTAGCCCTATTCCGGCGCTCCCAGTTATGGTGAAGCCCTCCCCATACCCTTGCCACCAGGCCTCGGGGAAAAGGACTTCTCCACCTGCAATGTGAGTGTGGGCGAACCCAGTGCTTGGCAGCAAGGATCAGCCCAGGCAACTATCGTCCTCTTTAGAGCCAGGAGGAAGGACAGCAACCCCCTGCTCTCCTCTGCCAACAGCAAAGAGGGAAACAGTAAGCAGCAAAGCCTCAGGTGTTGGAGGAGCAGAAATCCTTTTTCTCCAGGACACCAGGCTGTGGCATAACACCCCCCACTCAGTGCCTGCACTGCCACTCCCGGGGAGACCCCAGCAGAGGAACAGCAGCCGCAGCCCACAGATGCCGTAGCTGCTGGGCTGCTCTGTGCGTTGCCTGCCTGCCCTGAAATGCATAAATACCTTCTCTTGCTGCAGGATGATGGTGGCCCAGGACCGCTGCTGAATTCACTGTTCTTCACAGGATTCTGTCCCTTCTGTACGGCTGCTGTTATGGCTGCACTGCTGACAGATTCTGAAGAGTAGATGCTCACATACTAACCGAGCAGTCCTCCTTCCTGTCAGTAAAACAAACTCAGTCAGTCCCTCACTACTACTGCCAGAAAGGGAGTAGGGAAAAAAAGAGAGAGAGAAAAAAAAAAAAAGCATCAAATAAACCAAGGGATGAATCAGCCTCTGGAGCTATTTGTAACAGCTGTACGGGCAGGTGTGTAATCGCCTTCCTACCGCTATCAGCTGAGCGCACGCAGGCCCCACAACCACCTGTAGCTCTGCAGCAGGGATCCCGGGGAGCCAGCTCTGGCCTCCACCCCAGTGTACCAGCACCTTCCTAATTAACTGTGGAGCCTCTGCCCGCTCCGGTGCTACTCTGCAGGCTCAGCGCTTGTAGGGGAATGAAAGTGAATGTCACTGAGGTCCACGGCTTTCTCTTGGAGCCACCGTGAGAGCTATGCAGCAGTTTCAGTCCCTGCCTCTGTTAAACCTGCAATCTCGGGTGGTAGATGGGAAGCGAATCTCTGTATTCCTAGATCTCTGGATCTCTTCCTTTTATATAGCATCCTGTTGCCTTCCCTTTCGTGTAGATTACTCCAGAAAAATATCTACTACAGAGTAGCTTGGACCCTCTCCTGCCACGTTGGCTACAAAGAGTGTCAGTGCTGGCTTAGAGGACATACCACATTGTGGGGAAGCAACTTGTGCTTTAATTTTTTACCAGAGTAACCACCCTTGGGCATCTTTGTAGATGATCTTGCTTTCAGTAGTATTCTTTATGGAAATAAAAAGATTTCATATGCTTTCATATAGCCCCACAGCCTGCAAACCTCTCAGTTTGGAAGAACGTGCATCATCTTAAAAGAAAGGGAATGGGGAGGAAGTTCTCATTCTTACTTACTGGAAAAAAATATAAAATCTAGAACGAAAGAACAAATAGAACTAATTGAGCCTCACAATTTCTGCAGTGCATAGGGCTCATTTAAAGAGCAACAAAGATGGGTGGGGATACCATCGAACTTCCTTGGCCTGTGCTATGAAAAGATGATTCAGAGAGCTCTCAACGGGGCTGCCCTGCTGATGGAGGGCATTGCAACAACCGCACTCTGCTAACAGAACCGCGGTGAGGAGCAAAGCAAACAGCTCCTCCAGCCTGGCCTTGCTAAGGGGAGGCTGTTTGCCCCAGAGCTGGGACTCCCTGCGGTACCTGTGTGTCTCTCTTTGAAGTCTTCCATCCTGCGAGGTGCTGAGCACCCTCAGCCAGACCCTGTGGGAAAAAGCGGGCTCCGAGTGAAATTAAAGGGCAGCATATGGCGGGCTCCTAAAAGGAAATAGCCTTGTCCAGTGCATAGCAGAGCAGAGGAATTTGCAGCCGCAGGAAGGTCACCAAGACAAACAATGTTGACTGGGTTTCAAACTTGAGCTGGAAAATTTTATGACTGCAAATAACACTGGCAGTCATATAACCCAAGGGAAAAAATAGGGGTAACGAAACCTCCTGCTTCAGGGTATGAGCTGGTGGCCTCTAGGGACAACAGAGGAATTTTTTGTCCCGTTCATGGCATTGCTCAAGTAGCAGGGTGCATTCTGTAGGTGTTTCACCATCCATAGAAATACAAAGCATTGACTGTTGATCGTAAAAAAAAGATCCTGCACTGCCCAAGCCGCTGGCTTGATTTGGTAAGGACATGTAAGGTCCTGAAGGTCCACTGCTCTTTCTGTGGGATGCCCTGACCCTCCCCTGCTTTTGATGATAAGGCCATCAGGGAGTCAGCAGATTTCATCAGTACACACTTCTTTGTTTATTCTGAAAATAATGGGTAAGATTGAGCCCCAAAATTATTCTGGAAAAACTCCTCCAGTAATCTCCTTTCCTGCCCAGTACTGCAGCTCTCAACGTTTACCTATGGCGAAAGTCCTCCTGCCTCAGTTTCCCTCTCTGCTTCAAGTGAATTATCACATCTAGATAGAATCTCATTTTTATGAGGTCTCAGGCATTGCTACACACACATGAGCGTGCGCCGCATGTGCACTCGCTGAGGATACCTGCAAGGAATCCATTTCTCAGCGAAAGAATGACGGTCTATGGACTCCTGAAGCGGTACAAACCTGAGCTCCCAGGAAATCTTATTGTCAGACCTAAGCTGGCTCAGAGCCCCTTTGTAATATCACTCCCAACACCTCCAGAATAAGCAGCTTAAAAACGCAGACATCGCGACTCGGAGTCTAGCGAACGGGCACAACAGCATCTTCTGCCCCGTAACACTTCCAGCAGCTCCAGAGGCGCTCAGGTACAAAGGGATTAGGTGGTTCACGGGACCAAAGCTTGGCAGATTTCCCTGCGGGGCCCCCAGCCGTTGGCTCTGTCGGTCATCATTCCTGTCAGGCTTGTTCAGAGTGTCTCTGCCTTTACTCTTCGTGGATTAAGGGGTGGTTGAGCAGTTATTTTCTCCTGCTTTGTTGCTTGGAGATGGGGCTGCAGAGGGGAATGAATTACATCAGATAAATACACTAAACTGTGACTCTGAGAATTAACTGGAAACCCCGGTCCCTCCAGGAAAACAGTGCAAATGGCAAGAGAAGAAAGTGCCACAGAAGGCATCTCTACTGTCATTCACATGGATGGATCTACACGGACATAATTTTTCTTCCCAGTAATTACTTTCAGTGTATTATTAATTGTAATAGCCATCAATTTCTAATGAATACACTTAGCCTCATCAAAATTCTGGCACTTAGTTGTCACAATTAAAGTAACTGTTGTGTTCCCTGATCAACAGGCTCAGTCCTTCCACCTCCTCCCACTCGGATCAGAGTCCAAAGCACTCCATGGCCAGGAGGAAAGCCAGGCGACTGCAGCATTATCCCAGAACTCAGGGTCTCTGCCACAGATTTTCTGTGAGACTTTGAGGAAAACTCCCTTTACCTCCGTCTCATCCAGTGATAACATCAGTCCTCTACTCTACTCCTGCATTTGGAGGTAAGCTTGTTCAAAATGCAGGGATGATTCAGATATTTAGATAATAGGATTCACAACAACCTCTGCTGGGAATAAACATCCCAGGGAATTCTTCTGAAAATGTCTCCAAAAAAAGACCCGAGTCAGGCTCTAGGTGTTGAGGTTCTTTAAGTCAGTACAACTTACTTGTCATATCAGGAGATAATTACACAACTTTGGAGCTTAATCCAGACTCACAGAGCGACAGCAACACAAGTGTTTGTCATTTCCTCTACACAACTTCACCAATTAGAAACAAAACAACAGATTGCTCCACGTGCCACAAACCTTATACTCCTCACATCACAAGCACCTATAATCAACTATAAAGATACAAGTATTAATTACAGTGTGGATATCTTAGTCACTATCCTGATCAAAACAGAATCTAAGAATTTTATCATTAAACACTTTCAAATGAGAAGCAAGAAAACAACACAAACGTATTGATGCATCGTAGCCGTACTCGCTTTGGGACGGGGACTGCTCCTGTTCTGAGCTGGTCCAGCACTCAGCAGAAGGGTCCTGGGACTGCAGACACTGCTACAACAGCAGCGAAGTTTCCCGTTAAGATACACATACCTTATTATTAGGAGGTAATAGTTATCATTACTACGCTACACTACAGAGGTATTAGTTATCATTACTACCACTACATGAGTACAAAGTACTCAAAGGCAAGTCAGTAAATGTATCAATTAATTGTTTTCTTCCATTTCACCATATTCCTTAAGAAAACATATTCTGAGAATGGCATCAAGGCTGTAAGAGCCAAAACAGTTAAACAGATGAATCATTTAGAGGTCAGAGTTAAAGACATGATGTGACATTGAAGTACCCTTCTCTACACAGCAGAAATCCTGCCTTTGTGAAGCTGAGTGGAAACCTACCGATCTGAAGAGTTCCCAGTGTGTTTAGTCAAGGCAGGACTTGCAGCAAGGGACATTATCCTTTACCGCTCCAGCTGATGGCAGTGGAACCAGGATCTCCCAGTGCGTTCCAGCAAGGCAAAGATGTGGAGGGAGAGGCGTTATCTGTTATAAACCAGCTGCTACAGCTGAAAAACCAGAGACGCTTTTGGGCACTCAAACATGCAGCTAGATCTGACTCAAAAAGCAACAGGCCAAGAAAATTGTCTTTGAGTCTAAGGAAATTATGCTGATCAATTAGACAAACCGAGAGAAAAAGTGGTTGATATTTTGTGCCAAGTTTTTGCTTGTTAGCACAAATTCATGTGATGTTAATAAGGCTAATGGACTTCCAGGCTGAAACAACTTTGTATTTTCTTGGCTCAGGGTACGGGCAGATGAAGTTGAAGATTGCTTGTGCCTGTCCATGTAAACATGGCCTGAGCTGTGGGCAGTCATTTACTGAGTCATTTCCGTGCTCTGACACGATTGCGATTTACAAATCATGTAGGTAGGTATAATGTTATCACCTAGCAATGTTTTTTAATGAAAATTTTTGGTTCTGGACTATGACCCAACTAAATGGTTTAGAGCAACAGGTGAATCTCAGGATCTCTCAGTGTTGTAACCTTCCTCCTCCCCTACGAATCTCCTCCCCTCTGTTTACTGCAATTTTTCCTTTGCCCTTAGATTGTAAGATCCTGCGAGTGGGGCCCGATCCGGGCTTTGTTCAGCCTGCGATACATAAACAGCTATTTGCATTCAGTGGGAGACCTACCCGACCCAGGACTCACTAGGAGTGGTGGGATCAAGATTAAATACATTTACATACATGTAAATTTTTGCCTTTTGCTGTGCAAAAATATCCTCTCTCTGAGATACAGGAAAATATGGTTCTGACTCAGAACTGATGCTATCTTTCTAGCCAAGATTAGAGTCTAAATTGTGCAATCCAGCTTAACTCACAGTATCAGTTGCTATGCAAAAGACAGTGTTTCATACAGAGGTGTGGTCTTTCCAGTGATTGCAACAAATACAGACCACAGCTGGCTTGTCATTTAGATCCAATACAATTGGAAAGCGCAGCCAATTTTTCAGGTTTGATCTTAAAAGAAACTGATTATTCCTCCTAAGAAGCAGACTGACCTTAAATCATGGTGAAAGTAATGGGATCAAGAGCTTTTGAGTGCCTGTGAAGAAACTGTCCCTAAAGACAAAAACCAGAAAAGGTGAAAGCACTTTGAAAAAGAAAAAAAAAAAACAAAAGGAGAAGAAAAAAAGCTTTTTTCCCACAGGAAACTTCCATCACTATTGTATTTTCCCTAAGGACATTTCTGTATCTGTCACTAAAAATTACTGCTGTCAGCAGTAATGCATCAGCACAAACTGGAGGGCTGGGCTTTGGTGGTCTGAAAAGGGATGTAATCCACAGTTGTTTTTAACCACCAACTCACCTTAGCTCCAGTGAACATTTTTATTATGCAATAAATCTGATTTTGTCTGGAGGAAAAATGATGTTGGAAAGAAAAATTGTGTGTCGTTTTCCCAAGTGCATGCCTGGTGCCTAATCAAGGCTGAGAGAGAGACATTTCACTCACGTAAGGCTGAGCAACTGCCAAAAGAGGTAGGAGAAAGGTACGTGATAGGGAAACAACTGCAGATGAATGCCAAACCCCTTTAAAACCCTGAAACAACAAAACTGTCTTCCATCAGAGCCCCTAAACAAATGCCTTACAATTTCAGTGGCAGAATTAACAAGCCTAAAACAGATTTTCTCCATAATGTGAAGTAACACCCTAGAAAATTGCACTACCAATAAAAAGCTAATGAAAAGGTCTACTGGGAACAGTTTTGCCCTACAGATAACTTGTCCCCACTGATCTTAATGAATTCACTTGCAATTTTGACATGCTTTTATTACAGTGGCACTCAACGCCCTAGAAATCTCAGTGCTAGGTGCTGTTCAAAGAGATGGTCTTTGTCCCAGGGAACATGATGTAACTCTGAAAAAGGCAATGATAGAGGCTGCTAATTATTCATTGTTTGCACAGGGAATAAAAAAGGTTTATATGGAACTAGCGTATGGGTAAGTGTAAGTATCATTAGTAGTAATTATAGTAACTGCCTCTATGATCCTCCTCTGTTATATTTGAGGCAGACTTCATTTCATAACTACAGGTTTGACTGCTAAAAAATCCTCTTTCACAACAGGCAGCCCATTGCAAGCCGACGGCTGCCTTCACGTATCCTGCCACTCTGCTCAAGCTGTTTCTAGCATGGAACAGTCTCCTTTGGGCTCAGGCTAGAGGAAAGCTGGAGCAGATTGGTGCTACGTTTCTCTTCTCAAAGATGTTCACCAAGAGCTTTGGATGGAGAGGTTTAAAGCCAGAAGTGTGTGGGTTATCAAATCATCTGAGGAAAGGGACAGGGGACGGCCCTGACTCTCTACTTTTTACGCAGGCAAAATACCATCTCACTTCAAACCAGCACTTGCCAGGGGAGCGGAGAGGTGAGGAAGGGTGTCTTCTGCCTAAATGGTTGTTGCTGGGTAAGGGCAGAATTAAATAGGATGAAGAGGGTGTGGACTGAAGATAGGGAATGGGATCTCTCGTGATGCAAGAAGCATCTTTGTGTAATGATACAGCCCAAACTGGAGCTCACAGGCTGCGGCGGTGTCCACCCACATGGAGGTTCACCACCATCCCCCTTCCCCAGAGGGAGAGAGGTTTCCTCTCCGTGCCTACAGAAAGCCAGAACCGTGGCTGAAATGGATTTTAATCCCTGTTGAGAAAACGCAATGGTAAAAGTACTCTGCTCAGCATGTGCTCGGTGCCGAACCCACGCAGGCGCTCAGGGCGGGTCTGTTTGTCTCTGCAGGGCCACAGAAACCAACAAACAGCAGCGGGGTGAGGAGTTACCGCGGCCGTATCCTCATCACACCCACGCTCCTATGAGTGGCCTTCTTTCTGCCTAATGAAGTGAGGATTAATTAGAGGAGGTAATGGGCTTCTACGGATGGCATTGTCAAGCACTGCTTATTGCTGTTTGTTGATTCAGCGAGGCATTTTGTAATCCCTCGCGTTGTTTTGCAATGACTAGGGAAAGAGGTAAAAAAGACACTTACCTTTACCGAGTTCAAGACACCTCTGCAGACCCTTCAGAAATGATGGCTGATGTTGGATAGTATTGAGCAACAGCAAACATAATCAGTATTCATACGGTCCCATTCATCTCCAGAAGACAGCTCATCTATAACACACAGGATGGGAAACAACAAGAAAAATTATTTTCTATTTTTGTTCAAAAAGAGGGGGAAAGTTTAAAGGGAATTTGTCTTTTGCACTTACTGATTTTAAACAAAACTTTATTTTCCGTTAAAATTTTCTTACTGACACACTGTTTATATAACGGGGGAAATACTGCTCAGAGGGGGGTGACTTGCCCAAAAACAGAGTGGGGAGGAAAACCCAATGGTTTTTGCTTTGCTCCTTGACCATGCAGAATACAGTACACCCCAGAGCTTGACTTTTCTTTATCCTTTGCCATGTCCAAGCTTTTGTACCCACAAAAATACAGTGTGCAATGGTACTAGCCCTTAAGTAATGGTCAGTATCCACGCTGCCTTGCCGTGGCAATGCCTCAACACGTAAGGCATCGGCAAGCCAGCCCTTGCTGTTCCCGTACAATTCTGCTTTGGGCTGGGCCATAAACTAGTACAGAAAAGGGTCTTCAAAAGTTTTTCCTGCAGAGCCACTTGGCAAAGGACAAAGTTACTCTCTTAGGGTTGAAACCACTCTTATCTCCCTGGCCAACCCACCTGGATGTTAGCAGTCACTCTCCTGTCATGTAACTCAGTCTGGAGAGTATGAACAAACATTAGCAGGTTTAAACTGCCACATTTCTGTCTTTGGGCTAAGCAGAGCTCAGGGCAGAGATCCAATGTTGTCTTTGTGTGTACAAACCCACCACAAAAAATAATGAAAGAACCAGGTCTTGATTTTTCCCCCTAGTTGCTTTTCAAGAAAGGTTAGAACTTCACCCATGCACTGAAAATTTGAGGCCCCTTTAAAAACTCCCCCTGGATCATATTTGTCTGCCCAGCAGGACAGATGACACATTAGATTTCATGTCATTTTCTCAAGACGTGACATTTTTGTTGGCTCATGTAAGGGGAAGGTATCTCATGCCTTTCTAAAGATCTTTGCATGCATGAACACACCACACAGCAGACAAAGCCTCTGCCCTTCCCAAGAGACATATTTTGAAGAGGGATGTGCTATGAGGGGGAGACAAGGCTCCCTAAGCAGTGCCCATCATGAAGAGAGACCACTCACCGTGTAAGGGCAGAGGTTTTGGCCCGTTTACTACAAGATCCCATGGGACCTATGTTGAAAACAAGAGCAGGGTGTGCGTAGCTGTGTCCTGTCCTGCAGGAACAGCCTCTGCAGGCGGGGGTGCCTGTAGCTCAGGATTTCAGGTGGGAACATCCAGGAGAAGACTGGTGAGAGGGTTGGGCTCCTTTCCTTTTCTTCACCCCACAGCTGGCTGGTGCCAGGGAACTCACGTAGCTTAATGCAAGCTGCTANATTGGGCTCCTTTCCTTTTCCTCATTTTTCATACCTTCACCCCACAGCTGGCTGGTACCAGGGAACACACGTAGCTTAATGCAAGCTGCTATGGCTTGGGGACCAGGCAGCGCGAGGCACGGCCAGAGCTGGTGGCAGCAGTACCAGCGTGCTGATATGCCACTTCAGCCAGTGCCTGAGTCAGCTGGGACACGGGCTGTTCCTCAAGGACAGGTCCCAGAAATCCCTGCCTGCCCGAAGGAACCAGGAAGAATGACTTCCACTCATGAAGGATGCAACCCCAGCTCCTGCATGCCTTCAAACAGGCTGAGCAAGACTCCTGATGAACGATTGCTCCACTCTCTGCATTGGACACAGAGGCCAGAGGAACTGTCCCTTGACTTTCCCGATGAAGGAAGATTTGCTGTTTTGAGGAATTTCCTAATGGTCATGCCAATAGCCTCCTCCACTCATTGCTTCCTCACTCCTCTCCAAAGTAGCTGAAGGCTATGGAAAACGCTGGCGTCATTGCAGACTGATGGCGGAAATTCAGGGGAATCAATTTGAGTTCATGAATGGCAAGAACTTAAAATAGGTCAGTAAAATGGCAATGAACTCTCATGCAGATGCTCCAGTTCAGAAGCAGATAGCTTTAACCGAGTCATTTAATCTGAAATCGCTTTCAGTTAAATTACAGTAAATCCAAAGAAGGCTCCTTTAATTCTAATTGAGTCCGTATGCACCACACTTTCAAATCACTGCCACTTGAGATTTCCCGTTCAGCTGTGAACTTGTAAAAGCACTGCAGAAAGTGAAACCAGACCACATTAGTACCAAAAGAAGCAGAAATATGTGCGAGTCCCCTCTCAGCTTTGGCAATGCCCATGCTCTCAGTTAACCGAACTCTTGAGCAATTTTTTTGTCTCTGACCATTCCCAAATTGTTTTCTTACAACATCAAAACTGACTACTGACTTTCTTTTAACTTATCTGATAGAGTTAAAAGAAAACACCCTGGCAATGCCACTACATCACAAGATCATCTGGAACTGCCAACGCACCTTGAAGCGTGTTAAACAGCCACGACTTGGCTGATTGCATCTGCCTGTTCCCATTAAGCGTACCTGCAAGGGAGCCACCCGCTGAGATGGGGCAGTACGAGGGAGAAGTGACCTGCGTTTGGGTTACCAGATACTCCTTGAGGTTCTTATAGGAGGAACTTTCAGCACTTTGTGTTTAGCATGTCAGGTAAGCAAAGGGCAGGTGAAGGTGCATTTCTGCTTTTGGCAAGAACTGACCTTTCCACTGTGGTTATGAATGGAGAAACCTTCCAGCAGTCAAAAACCTGCAACAGCTCTCATGGGCTGTGAGTGCTCGTGTAAACTCAACAGATGAGGTTCCATTCCTGGGACAGCAGGTGTTGCTGGTCCATGCTGGTGATCCAGAACGTCACGCTGGACACTGCTATGTTGGGGACTCATCCCTCTCACCCCTCATACAAGTCTCCCTGCGTACAAAGGCCTTCCCAGTTGAAAACAATTCTAACACTGCTCAGCTCAAAAATCAGAGCATGGATTTTACACTCAGCTTTTAAAGTCTCAGACTAGGGAAGCAGAAAGAGACAAATGCTGGAGTAGGAGACACACTGCTGATGAAATGCTATGACACCTCGACACGAGCTACATGGGGAGATCTCAGAAGCCTCCTTTTTGGTGAAATAAAGTAACCCATTTCCCTCAGCCTTTCATTTCCTGCTAACTGGTTCAGGGCTCTTCCCAGTTATCCTCTGGAGCATGAAACACCAAGGCCACCTCATCCCCTGCCCTCTGGGAACGTGATTCTGGCTTTGGAGGTTGTCTGGGGTGGAGTGGGGGAGGAAGCTGAGGACAAAAACGATGGGGTGCCATGCAGATGATTCTCATTAGTTTTGGAAGGAGTTATAAAAAGTAAGCTTTAAAGTCTATCCTAAATATAAGGATTCAGCTGATTGAGAACTCCTCTGCTTCTATCTCTTGGGTAATCGTGAATACACTTCTGCTGTGTCACTTCAAAGGCGCAGCACAGCTGGGAGGGTTTTCATCAAAGCTTCTGCATGTCTGGGGGAGGTTTTCCCCCCCATGAATATACATCACTGGAGGCTCCTTTTCCCAGCTTTTCCCATGCCTCTCTCTGATTGATCCTCATTTCATTCAGATGAGCTCTTCCTCTCTGGATGGCTAAAGGGCAAGAGACAACTCTCTCCAAAGCTTTCCCACTCGCCTGGATGCCTCTCCGAAGATTTTCCTCTCATCAGAGTGGGGGAGGGAGGGAGCTGTTCAGACAAGAGATTGAGCCTTTAAATTAAATTCTTGTCATCCGAGGGCTGGGCCTGATAGTAGCGGGGGTGGGAAGCATATTCTCCCAGTATCGGGACTCTGGCCAGATCCTCATCTGGTGTAAATATGTGTCAGTGGACTGATCTCAGCAGTCATGTCATCAAAACTACAAGCCTTAGAACACTCCCCTCTCTGCAAGGTGGCAGGTTGCTGGGTGAAACCAGCATCATCCCCTGTGTCTGCCCTGCGGAGTACGTGAGCTCCACAGACAAGGAACACTTGCTGAAATTGCTCAATTCCCCTCTTTTTCAGTGGGGTGGGAGGGCTGGGCAGCTCGGAATTTCAAACACTTAGCCAACCTCAGCCAGGTTGGGATTTCACAAGAGCCCAGACCCTGTGTGCACCCAGCACGTGCAAAGTGCTGGTGGAAATCTGGGCCCCTCTCCTGCTCTCGGATGGGAGCTCAGCCCTCCTGGAAATTCTGGGCCCAGTGCCACTTAGTTACAGCACGTCTCCTGGCTGGGGGCCAGATCAGAGGAGTCTGAACCTCATCGGAGCTCTTCTGCCCTCCACCCTCTAATTGCATACTCCCTAGGGCCAAAATGACCCCAGCAATCGTCAGGTCAGGACGCTGCTGAAGCGACTGGATGCGCACTCTCTTCTACAAGGTTGGCCCATATGAATGATAACGTGTTGCTGTCGATTTTTTTTTTAAATGTGATGAATCTCCTATGCAGTGACACACAGAAAAGTGATGGCCTTGGAGATGACAAATGTCTGCTTGTCCAGTGAGATCTCTGCCTGTCCCAGTGAGACCCCGCAGCAGATGGGGACCCTCCCCGAGAGCAGGAGACCTGCACAGCCACCATGGATCACCCACAGCAAGTTGGACCAGCTTGTGTCCTTACAGCCTCCTGCGTGTCCTCTCTTAGCTCAGAGCCCCATAAACCCACATCTTGGACCTTTGCCAGGGAGATCAAACCAGGTCCTCAAGGACATGTCACCCTCATGGGGACTGTCCCAACACCATAATGTCTATTGTCACCCATAAATCCTGTCCTCCACGCTCAGTTCCAGGCTGCAGCCCTCCTCTCCACAGCAAGAGCCCCTCTGGAGAGGCACTCGAAGCGGGGTCAGTTGTGCTGGTGCTGCGTGTGACAGGGAACATTTCTTCCCCCCAGACAGTGATGGGATTTTCCCTCACCAGTCCCCTGGATGGATAATTGGATCCTGAATGGTTTATCACTTCTTTCAGTAGGGTGTGTGGCTAGATTTGCTTTGACACAAGCCCCTTTCTGAATTGCAAGTTGGCAACAATAAAAGGGAGAAGTCTTTAATTAGTTATCTGGCTAATTAACTTTTACAGCACTGTATAGCTTTGGCATCCAAATACTGCAATGCAAAACATTGCAAACATTCAAACAAGAACTACCCACCCCACTAGGAAGCTGCTGCCACTAGCGGTTGCTGGAGAATAGCATCTCGCAGGCTTGGCTGGGGTGCATGGAAATCCACCTCTCGCTGTGTCGTGCTCCCTGGGTTCCCTGCACATCCACTTCTGCAGATAACTCACCTTCTGATGATGGTGTTCAAACTACCAACACAGAACACACACGGCTCCCCATGTCATACCCCTCCTTCCCAGCACGTGCACTCACTCTACCATGAGGTGAAATACACACACGATAAAATTTATTTCTTGTTTGGAAGGGGTATGTAGAGATCCCTGCATCTCCCTGCCACACAGGGGAGAGATTCACAGCCAGGGCCGGCGTACCAGCATCCCACAGTCCTGACCCCAAAGAGAAACCCCTCACATCAGGCAGGGTGACGTCATATCACACACTAAGGAAATGCTCTCCAAGAGGGACAAGCTCTGAAGCCTGTGGGATGACCCCAAGAGCACAGTTCGACTCAGAGAGTACAACAGACAGGTTGATAGAATTCAGCCTCTCTCTCTGTTGGAACACGCAGGGTCCCCACCGCTTTTCCCACGCTGATCGGTGAGAGCTAGGGGTTTCGGGAGGCACGGTGCCCCCAGGACGTTCCCGTGTTGTTATATCTGCACCTTGTGGGCTAGTACATGTTTTACTCTGTGCACACTGGAGTTTCGCCGTTACTGCATGTCCAGGCAAGCTCCCTAACTGCTTTCAGCATGAATAAAAAAAGGTGCTGTAAAGGGGAAGGGACAGGTTTCAGGAAAAGCCAGAGAAGCAGCAAAAAACGGGCCACCAGCTTGAGTCCCCTGGCTAACCAGTGCCATCCCACGTGTCTGCCCCACTGCTCGAGAAGGCACGGAGGGAAGGGAGAGGTCTGTCTGGTCTCAGGCTGGGATCCAGACTATGTCTACTTTGTTGTAGTTTGGACTTTAACTGAGATCTATTTAACTGCTGTATTTAATTTGTTTGTGGTAGAAAAGGATTCTGCTTGCTGGCAGGTCCAGGTCAACCAAGGAAAATTAGGGGCAATACTCTGCCCTTTTCCTGTACCAGTCCATGTGGGGTCCGGGGAATTGGCTGAACTGCCGGCTGACAGAATTGATGCCCTTGCTCAAGAGGCAAGTTGTTGCCTTTATCGTTACTCAGCCAGCTGCCCAGGGAGGGTTGCTACAGGAGGATTTCAGTAAAGCAGCACTGTGTTTGCACACCACAGAGCTGCACACAAAAAGCAGGTCACAGGGAGGTAAAAATGAAGTCAGCTCGGAGCTGCAGCATGAGTAACCGCTGCTACAAAAGCAGGCGTCCTGTAAACATGGACATAAGAGATTCTTCTCCTCATTCATTTGCTGTGCAGGGCATGAAACCTCTCGAGGGAATGATTTAACTCCATGAGTGTGGGGTTTGTACCTTGCTCAACAGGGGCTTCTCTTTGCTGAGGAAAAAAAAAACACATTTCTGCAGACTTGCACTTGCTTAATCATTAAAGAGCAAGCGGGGGGGGC
>VZTO01013460.1:119695-162861 GCA_013400615.1 Syrrhaptes paradoxus
TGGCTGAACTGCCGGCTGACAGAATTGATGCCCTTGCTCAAGAGGCAAGTTGTTGCCTTTATCGTTACTCAGCCAGCTGCCCAGGGAGGGTTGCTACAGGAGGATTTCAGTAAAGCAGCACTGTGTTTGCACACCACAGAGCTGCACACAAAAAGCAGGTCACAGGGAGGTAAAAATGAAGTCAGCTCGGAGCTGCAGCATGAGTAACCGCTGCTACAAAAGCAGGCGTCCTGTAAACATGGACATAAGAGATTCTTCTCCTCATTCATTTGCTGTGCAGGGCATGAAACCTCTCGAGGAAATGATTTAACTCCAGGAGTGTGGGGTTTGTACCTTGCTCAACAGGGGCTTCCCTTTGCTGAGGAAAAAAAAAACACATTTCTGCAGACTTGCACTTGCTTAATCATAAAGCAGCAAGGGAGGGCGCAGGAAGGATGGACTGAGTCACTGGTACACGAGATGAGGGGAAGATCATCCCCTCTGCGTACAGACGTGCATCTTATCAGCTCTCCCTGAACCAAAGGAAGACCTAAATGTGGACGGGATGGAGATGCCTGGGAAGCCCCCCTTTTTCCCCACCCTAGCTCTGGCCCACCCAGTCTGAGCTCCGGCAGGGCAGCCAGGCAGCTGTGCAGCCCTCCTCCATCAGCATCGCAGCAGCATCCCGCCCGCCTGACTGCAATATTAACGGTAATGAGGCTTGTAGGGGAGGAGAGTCCTCTGACCCGTGACTGCATGCTGCTTGCGCAGGTCTGGAACAGCTGTGAAACGCTACGCGCTCCTTAGGCGGCTCCTGGGCCTTGTCTAACCACCCTTACTACCTGTCAGAGTACGATGGTCTAATTAAACAATGACACAGGTACAATCCTGAACACAAAGCTTAGTCTAGAAGGTCCAGGTGTCTTTACAGGATTACTGTATTCTCCTCACCAGGCAGGAGCAGGCTATTAAACGCATACACCCTTTAAATCCTTGTATCAGGAGCTGAACCAGCTACAGTTGCCATGTACAAGCAAAGCCCTGAGTTCCTTTAAAAGCCCTGCCCCAAAAGAAAAATAAAGGACATTAAATGATTCACAGCACATGTATGGAGAACATCTTATGGTTTTGTTTTTGCTTTTGCTCTTCATTTTAAGTCTTTTCAGGCTCTGTTTAAAAAACAAATCAAGGCCATTCTCTTCTCTTCCCCCTGGTGACAGGTTGCCCAGATGCCTGTCTGGGTCAAGGAGACACTGCTGCATTTTATTTTACTATCCGGAATCACCCAGCTCTGCAGATTTTTTAACCTCTTAATTCCCAATAGCATTTTGTTCTTCGGTCATCCCATCTTTTCCCCATATTTGCTTTCCTAAACCTTCCAAAATAATTTCCATCGAGCCCAAACACATGTCAGGCTAGCTTCTAAGCACATTTCCCTCCTGAACTGCAAAGATCAAGAGCCCCCNGTCAGGCTAGCTTCTAAGCACAAAGAGGAAAACATTTCCCTCCCGAACTGCAAAGATCAAGAGCCCCCAGTTCCAGGTCAGCGCCAAGCCTTCAACAAAAAGATTTTCCAGGGATAGGCAAGAAGGTTCAAGTTCACCGAAGTAGTTCACTAAAGCCAGGATCTGCTGGAGCTCCTTGGTGTTTACAGTCTCGGGCTGTCACTTTGATATATCTCCTCATCTTGGAGTATGTGCCTCGCACCCTGCTGCCAAAGCCCCAGCTGCAGCCACTCACAGGGGCGGTGGCTGTTGCCACACTCCGCGTTCCTGGATGGTACGAATGCCTTTGCCGCACAGCTCGTCCTACAGACCTACATGAGCCAGGGAGAGTGAAGGGAGAGTTGGGCAGAGGAACTGCCAAAGAGATGAACATTGTCAGAAGTAGAGCGATCCCCGCACCTCAGGTCCAAACTTGTCCTCTCGGTGCAAGAAACTCGGGACAGGGAAGGAAATTTCCAAAATTGGTTATTTTTGAGTTGTTTTCTGCCCCTTCCCTAAGCATAGGTTTCCATAAAGAACAGTATGTTCTGCAGAAAAATAACAAGTGGTTTCCAGGGAAAACTTTGGAACTGGGTGAAGTCTCACTTTCCACTTCAGATTATGCTTTTCGTTTAGATTGGGGCTAATAAGTGTTTTCTCTTCAGACACTGCCATGCTCATTCACTTTTCCAAAGAGGCAGTGAAAAATGTTGAAGGAAATATTCCTCTCCTGCCCTCGGGTTTTACTTTGCCCAGCTCTGAAGACAGGCCCATACTGCACACTTTTGCCACCACAGTTACATCAGCTCCACCACCTCCAGAAATAAAGACATTAAGCCAAGAAAAGCAATCTCGCACTGGTGAAGACTGCACGTCTGCTACGAAGCTCTGCAGGTCGCTTTCCACGTCAAAGACATTACCTTCCGACTGCCGAGCCTTGGGCTCCTGCCTCTGACCTGCTACGGGGAAGTCACTTATTTTTTCTGTGCCTCAGTCCCCACCTGCATAATACCTGTGTACACATCCGTGTTGAGAGGGATGTAGGGCTACGTTCTGGAGAAAAGACGAGAAATGCTACGTGGGTGTGGGCTGCCGCGCAAGCTGTGAGCACACGTACAGCACCAAGCGCTGCAAGGGCAGCAGGCTCAGCTGCGGGAGCCGTGCAGATAGCAGGGGCTGTCAGAACTGTCTGCAGCATCACGCCCTTAGCGAAGCAGAGAAGTTAATTAAATAGCAGGAAAGGAAAAGGCTATGTAAAGACCTGAGTCTGTATGACTAAAGGTCTTAGTCACTCGTTTACCAAGATCTTAGGTAAAAACTCCTTTTAAAATAATTTCTATCTGGATCATGTTCCTTTAAGAAATTTCTCAAATCATCCAGCAAGAACTACTGGGAAATGTCACTCTCATTGCCTGAGATTTCCAGTGTCCAGCACGTTTGTGACAACTGCCACCTCCTCTCCCCACCTGCAATGTTCTCTTAGCATTCTCACCTAGCACAGGACTGCAAGAGCTGCTAGAGAATGATTTTTGTCCTGCAGGAATCAAAACATTTCTTCCCAAAAAAATGGTGACTTGAAACTTTCCAGTGTTTCAATAGAAACCTTCTCCAAAAACACCTTGTTTCATTAAGGGAAAAAAAGCTCTTATTTCAGAAAGAAAGGAAAAACAATTGCAGAAAGCTCTGTGTGGAGGCTATTTCAGAAGGCTATTTCACAATTTAATAAATACTCAAAACACTCAGCCAGTCCTGTGGTGGTGATAGAAAGGGAAGAGGACACTGGAGATGTTATGCATGCTGCACTTACGGATCGGTGATTTGGTTTCCCATTGTACCACTTGTACCAGAAATGCCCTGTTACATTTTTTAATATGTGGGGTTTTTCTCAAGGGGATCACTGATTCTCCCAAGCTCCCAGCACACACAGCTCTGCCTGAACAACTACATGGGTGGGGTGAGAGCAAAAGGAAGGAGCTGGGAAGACAGTACTTTATACTGCCTGTTGCCTCCAAAGGTTTCATAAAATCAAATCACAACCCAAACTCTGCCTCCCTCACGAGATGAGGAAGTTTCCTGCAGTGCCCCTCCTCAAGAAAGGAAGGTACCAGTCAGTCTGACTCAGGGAAGGTTGTAGGGTTTGCCCTCATGGTCTGAATCATCTCTTGCACGCACAGAGGCAAGAGGCAGCAAAATTGAGAGTCCCCCAAGCATCATCGGTGTTACAGTGGTACGCAAAGGCTGACCTACAGATGAGGCATGGTACT
Organism: Syrrhaptes paradoxus; assembly: GCA_013400615.1. Taxonomy (NCBI): domain Eukaryota; kingdom Metazoa; phylum Chordata; class Aves; order Pterocliformes; family Pteroclidae; genus Syrrhaptes; species Syrrhaptes paradoxus. Next base: position 123,423 of record VZTO01013460.1, read on the forward strand.
AAGGAGTGACAACCCCTATCCCAAGGCATTTATGCACCATGTGAGTAAACAGTGGGATAACACTGGTGGTGTGATTTCCCCAATGATGGACCACACCAGAGGCATTATCAAGAGCAGTCCTCTGCTGCAGCAGGCATCCTTGCCTGCAATCACAAAGTCATCCCAGGCCAGCAGACCCCACAGCAGGCTCCCCACATAGCACCAGGTGTCACGGTGCGTCCTGCCCTTCACACCCAGGTGACGAGTCTTGCTCCTGCTGGCCCCTGATCCGCTGCCTGCCTGGACACCCGAGGCCAGAGGCAAAGGCCAGTTGGACAGGAGAGCAAAACTCCGTTGTGTACAATGCAAGCTCGGTGCCACAGTTAGAGGATGCTGCTGAAAATACTCATGTAGGACACTGTGCAGGAGGGTGCTAGGCAATGCAGAGGGCAGAAGGAGTTTTAGTGAAGCCTGACAAGTTTTTCAATGGGTCTAGACAAGAGCCTGTTGCTCAGAGGAACACACATATTTTTGACAGGCAGCGACACCTCGTGGCACAGGACTCTCCCCCTCCACCCGGTTTGCTGCCAACAGCACACTTCTTTTTCCTGGGGCAGGTTTCAGTCATGCTAAAACCAGGGGGAGTTTTGGCACAGAGGCTGGTGGAGCCCAGATTTCAGGGCAGATGTTTCACAGGAAACAATGATGATGATGATATTCACCTCTCGCAAACGCTTACTAAAAATCACACGTCATCTTTAAGAGAAACTGCCCCGGGGCTCTTAGCAAGCCCTTAGTGAGACTGGCCCTAGAACTGCTTCCTATTTCACTCAGGCTGCTGTTTCTGATACACAGACAACACCACTGTTGTCTCCGTGCCTTCGCTTTAGGAAGATGTGTGAGGCTGTAACACACAGCAGCAACTTAGGAACTGAGCTTTGCCCCGGGAGAGCTCTGGAGGTGAACGGTACCGTGTGCTGAAAACACAAACACCGCCAGAGGTTCACAGCTGCAAATGCCAAGGCAAAGAGCCGATATGCTCATGGATTGGGCAGTGCAGGGGCCAAGAACCATCTGGGTGTTGGCACAGTCCTGGCAACTGGTCCTGATCTTGACTGATACCTTTGGGTTGATGATAAACAATTGATAAGTGGTAACTAAGGTATAAGGAAATTGCAGCACCGGCATTCAACAAAACCACGGGACATCGCAGAGGGATCCAGGTTCTGCACGGTGTGTGGGCGATTTCTACACTTTACTTCCTCCATCTCTAAGCTGGGGCAATTCCCTTACTTCTGAAAAACATTCTTAACCTGGAGATTTAAGAGAATCAAGAGGAAATCCTTGGTCTCTTGTGAACACAAGGCTATCATAATATCACATACTAATGATTGTTGCTTTTTTTATTATTATTGCTAGTTTTTTATCAGATATCTCATGCACTAAAACCTTATTTGATTTCTATTAATATTTCACAGCCACATAGGTAAGTTCCAAAGGTCAATTTTTTAATGAGGTGTCTCACAAGATAAGGCTCGCACTGTTTCGGATGTGTTCCTTTTGCACGTAGCCTGTCACAGAGACCAGGTACGTTACACTGGAGGGCGCAATACTGCAATCTTTACATTTTTCTTGACTCAGAAGCACTCTCCCCTCTGCGCCTGTCTCAGGTCTATGCGCAGCTATATTTGGGCCGTACCAGGAAGTGAGGCTGTGCGTGCGTGCGGTTCATTAACTCCACGCTCCTCCATCACTCATACAACTTCATCCAAGAAAACAACATGATGAAAGGTTAGCAAGAAAATAAATATATCACAAGTGGAAAAGTTCTGCTTCGGCATGTCTACCTGGAGAATCAGAGTCCTGATGGCACTGTGCTTCCTGTGGCAGAGCAGAGGTACCGTATAGCTGTTCTGGTTACTTTTCATTTCAGTGTGCTATGAGGCTTTGCTTGGAGGAGGAAAGACAGCTTAAATGGGATTGATTCACATAAAGGGAAATATTCCAATGGAAAGAAATGACAATTTGAAATCTGTCTATAGAAGGTGTCTTGTTGAAGGCTAGTGATGTACATGTTTACCTACCAGAAACATAAGCACCAGAAAAGTACAGCTGGGAGGCCTGCACGCTGCTCCTCGCTGCATTTGTGGTAGGATCTGTCTTTGAAGCACCGGGACTGGATGAGCGGTGTGAGCCAGCTGGGTCTGCCTCGTCCAGGGGCTGGGAGTGCAGGGGGTCAGGCTGGAGTTTGTGGGGTTGTAAACCAGGTCACAAGGAAACCCAGTGAGACCACGGGGGAAACCCCTCAGAATTATAGAATAGGATGGTTCACACAGATGTAGATCCTAATTCTAAAAGCTGTTGGGATTAAGATGCTTTATAAGAGATGAGGAAAACACAAACGCATCACAGACATTCCTGCTTCTGCAACCAATTTCCAGTCTTAAATGAACCGAGCTGCTCTGCAACAAATTTTGAAACCACCTTGGTCAAAACCAGGTCATATTTCCTATTCCCAAAGATATTTTAAAACATTCATGTAATTTTCCCTTTCTATCAGGTCATGTTCAACTTCCCCCTCCTCAAAATGTTACACTAGTGTCAAAGGATTTTGACATGATTTTGACCTGGACTCCAGGAGAAGGCTCTCCACCAAACGTGACGTACACTGTGAGGTATGAAAGGTAAGTGCTTCCAAAGGATGTCTGATTGAAAGGATGGCACAGGGCAAACATCTGTGTGTGTCTATTAATCAATGTCATTGTGATCACTGACCTGGCTGCATCCTTTCACCAAAACCAAGCCTTACCTATCTGGAAAGTGTTCCAAACTCTGAGCAAGATTCGGTACCTATCCTCCAAAACACTTCCTTCTCTTGCTCTATAAACTATAACAAAAAAGCATGTGTAATATTATGGTGTGCTTGTTTATTCTTTTAGCCAGGAACGCATGGACAAATGGATAAAGGTTCCTCATTGCAAAAATATTCACCGTACCTCTTGCAACCTGACTTGTGTGTTTCCAAACTTATTTGTTAAAGTCCGGGCTCGAGTAAAAGCTGTTTCTGGACGATTCCAGTCGCCATGGGTAGAATCACAGTTCAAGGAATACCATTTGGATGGTGAGTGTGTTTGGTTATAGCCTGGATGAAGGGACATCCCAACAACAGTGTTGGCACGAGCAAATGAGTACACCACACACCACAGAAAGAGAAACAGTAACAAGCAGCTTTATGAACTACAGAGTTTTAACTGGGCACAAACAATAATAAGCCATGATCATTTGAAAATAAATTTTGTAGCAGGTGTTAGAATTTGATCATCAGTGCTCTAGGCGAACAAACTGCCTTCAAGCTTTCCACGTACCAGTGGGGGTGCGTTAGATAATAGAGGCATTCCTTTGTCTTCCTCCTTCCTTCATGTCTATCACAAGATAACAGAAGTGCAGATCAGTCACAGAAAAGCACTACTTCTGTGAAGCTAAGACACAAGCAAGCACTATTCTTACGTCTGATAACTCCATTACAGTGGAACTGGCTCCCCCAGTGTTAAACGTGAATGTAAAGGAGAACGTGATCCACGTGAACGCCTCCTTCCCTTTGGCCACCTGTGTGGAAAGTTTACTTTGGATGTATGACCTGAACCTTTGGAAAGCTGGATCTACAGACAAGGTCAGTAAAAGCAGCACTTCATAGATGGAACAGCGGAAGGAATCCTGGCTTGAATGGAAACAGCTTCAAATTTCTGGGCAGAGAGGGACTGGATCCAGGGCCTGGAGAAACTGAAATGGCCAAACCAGAGTTAAACCAAAGCCAGAGAAAAGTAGCAGATGTGTGTGTGTGTGTGTTCATCCTTATTTTATTGGTAGTTCCCCTTCCTATTCGATTCCTATCTTTATCAGGAAGATGTGTTGGGGAGGCTACACTATAGTCAGTATAACAGGGCAATATCCGAGGGTTAAACAAACGAGTTCACGTACCACTGTCAGCGTGCCTGGCAGCACAGAGCACAGCACCAGCTGGAAACCTCACCCTGGAATCCACAAGCCCTGGGAGAGACGGTTGCTACAAACAGCAAGCAAGACATTAAGTGCCTCTCCACACATGGAGCCACACAACGTGATGAAGAGAACCATGGGCTAAAAAGGTAGAGAAACACCACCCAGATGATTAAAGAATCATCTTTCCAATGCTCTGTTCTTTTTGTTCTAAACAGAAGCAATACGAAGGTAACTTTAGGAAGGATACAGTGACTATCAACACCACTGCGCTTAGAGGCAACTACTGTTTAAGTGCCAGATCTTCCTTCCAAAGCATCGACTTCAAGCACAGCAAATTCTCCCAGCCAGTGTGTGTCCTGTTAAACCACAAAGGTATGGCCTTGCTGAGAGAAGGAGGTGAGACACCAAACAGGATTAGGGCAAGTCAAAGATTTATACCAAAATTAGCTTTCCAACAACAAAAAAGTGGGCTTCCTGTTAAACGGACTGGTTGGATTTTCTAGTGAAAAGTTCCTGCTTCCTGGAGAAACATCTTCATTTAAAAAATCCAACCCTGAAATATTTTCTGAAAATCCTGAAATATTGTACTTGAGTTATATTCACAATGAAATTTTTGGAATATTCAAATTTATCTTGAAAAATATGTGAGTTTTTTACCTGCTGCAAGTAAGGCACTGGCTCGTACCGATATTCATTTCTGTCTGTGACTCTAACTTAAGAGTCTGATCTTAGGAAAGTCAGTTATCCTTTCTCTGCATTTGTAAAACAAGGATCTTGAGCCAAACATTTTCTGAGATTTTTGAAAGAGAAGCTGCGTGTAAGAACCCACTATAGTATAAAATATACCACCAGCAGTAGATTATTTTTGTCTTTTTCTTTTTCAGCAGTGGAATGGAAGTTCCCATTTTCTGCCATGATCCCCATGTTTGTCCTCTCCGTCCTTCTGACAAGTGCCTTCGTTATCTGCTTGCTGAAACAAGATGCTAAGCGAAAGAAGATGCCTCATGCTTTGGTATGGCCCAAATGCTGGAGTCCCCTCCTGACTCAAAATCCTGCTGATTTTCAGAGGGTAACTGGGGAGGAGTGGGGGACTTGCAAGGGCTGTGCGCTTCTTGGTTTTGCATTCATCAGTCCCATTATAAGTAAGCTTTCATTCTGGCATGTCCTATATCCAAACTTTTCTTTAAAAAGCATCACTAACTCACTGATCTGTGTGTCTTGGGTTTTTTTTCCCTCGTAGGATTTATCTCATTTAAATGCTGCTGGACTAGCCTTTCGCTGGGAGCCCACTGAAAAGGAATACTTCAGGGACTACCTTATCTGCACAGAGAAGCCAACGTCGCAAAGCAAGACAAGCAAAGCTTTAGCAAGGAACAACATACCATGGATAGCTTCTTTCCTCTCATCATCATCATCAGAAGAGGAGGAGCAGGAAGAGGAAGAAGACAGCAGTACTTTCATCCCATACACTGAAATGCCTCGGTTTCCAATGAGACATCTCAACTGTCAGCCATCTAGAAGAGCTCAGGCAGAAACCAGCTTGGACTCTGGATCTGGAGGTCTCTCTGTTCAGAGTGAATCTACGCTTGACCTAAGTACCTTGGGTTTCTCCTTCTTTCCAATGAGAAGGAATGAGCTGGACACCTCAGGATCCCAAGGAAACGAGAAGGCATCCCTTTCTCACAGTTTCTCTTTGGGAAGAATATCCCTCACTGATGTGAGATTCCCAGGTCCCAGGGAACATGGACAACAGGATACAGACAGGGAAGAATGCCTGGAAATGACTCCTCTTCAAACACTGATGGAGGGGATTTGTGCCAAACTTCCAGCTGATGAGCATGACCTGTACAGGAAGGCTCATCATTTCACCGACTGTTACCAGAAATCAATAGCTGATCTGCACGTCCACATCAGTGAGGTATCACAGCTCATTGAGGATCCCAGCAACAACCCGCTCCTTTCCTTTCAGACATTAGAGGTGGCAGAAGATGAAGGTATTGCAAGTGACTGTGACAGTGATAATTTTACTGAAGGGACACCTCCTACATCCATGATGATAAGTGATGCGTTTGAAACCTCAAATATGGAGGAAAAATATGATCACAAGTTTAAATTCAAAGGCTACCAGCACACACATTACATGGGAAGGAGCTAGAGTACTCTCGAAGTTCTGTGGTGTGCCTGGAAAATGCTTGAGACCTCCAGATATCCAGGCAAGAACACCTGAACAGGAACAAGCACAAATAACTAATAGTGGTGCTTTTTGTATTTATTTACCTAGAGAGAGGTTTTTTTCTATTGATGTCTGGCCTATCAAGGTATAGGGCTTTAGGGACACAAAAGGCATATTTTTACTGCTGAGTAAATAATGTACATTTGCCATCCCTTGGTACAAGTACAGCTGTGATAAGGTGTTCAGGCTGGCCTCACCCCAGCTGGGCTCAAACAGCGTGCCTCATACCAGAGCCTCGTGTTCACTGGAGGCTGCAGAGCAAGGTAACTTTCACATGTGAGTTATGAAAGGCAAAACCACCTCTGAGACAGCAAAAACACAGCCCAGACCATCAGCTGGGTTCTGAAAATGTGGAGTGTTGTGCCTGCACCTTATTTTTGAGCCAGGATGAACTGCTAATGTTACATTTGCTTCTCCGTAACTGCAAAACTGCACTTCTCCTTGCCTGGAAGTACTTTACAGAGACATTTAACAATCTTTGCTTCTTGTGGGATGAAAAGATCTCCAACTCAACCTACAGAGATCACCTGCTGTAGCTCAACAGAGTGAACTGAAGTCAAAGTGATAAATGTGCAGTATGTTTGCTTATTTATTTATTTTTGGGTTTATACAAATATACTTATTGATGCTGAACTTCCCTCTGCTGTGCAGAATGTCTGAGAGATGTACAAAGGCAATAATATTTTGATATATAACTCCAAGTGTGTGTGTTTTTATTTTTCTCAGAACTGCAAAGGGTGACTGCAGCCCATCCTGAAAAACATTAAATTTTAGAACAGGACTCGATCATGGACTTCCTATTCCTAATGCTTTGGTTTGAGTGAAATCCTAGAAAACTTCCCAGCCAGGTCTCCTTCTGGGTCACTGAAAGACCAGGACTGTGAGCATCTCTCTGAGTAAAGAATCAAATCAGAAGTCCACCACCAAAAGGCCCTTAACTGGGCAATACTGACCTTTTCAGTGTATTTTTAATTTACGCTGTTCACATCTCACAGACACATACTCTTCCATTTTATTCCAGTAAAAGGCCATGCAGAAAAGCAAAGCATTGAAAGAAAGAGGGAGACACACAATAGCCATTCTCTGCATTCAGAGAGAGTCTCAGATGCAGGAAGGGTGTTGATGGAGGGTAGTAAAGTTGACATCTTCAGAGAATCTGGAGAACAACATCAGAAAGAAGTGGGGGGTGACAGGAGGGGTTGGGAACTGCTTTGAAAGAGGAAAGCAAGGTCCCAAACTAAAGTAAAAGGGGAGGTGGGAGAAAAGATTCATCAACTAGAATTTTTCCTTTCTCTCTTGCCTGTCCCCTGCAAAGTGTCCTTATGTACATCCTGCATTGTAATCCCTCCTGTTAAGATATAGATCATCCAAATACAATCACCACCCAACTTCTTGTGCAATCAGGGAAAAACCCTCAGGCTTTGAGTTACAGGAAGCTCTGAAGTTGTGTAATCTCTACAAAATTATTTTTACATGTCACAGCTCTGCAAACAGGGCCTGGGATCACTTCTTTGTCTTGTCCAGCTTTTCTCAGGATGGAAGCAGGGGAAAGGCCACAGACCAGGTGAGCTGTACTGGAGGAGGCAGCACCCCACTCTTTCACCAGGGCTTGGGACCTGCTTTCTGCTACAAAATGGTCAGGGCCAGCCAGAGCACAGTGCTTCCTCTTTTAGAGCAACTGGTCCATGTCCTACACCTTCCTTAACACTTGTAGCTGTGTAATGAGAAAAGCTGCCTCCCATCTCACTGAAGAGGTATGACCCAGTCAACCAAAAAACCTGGACATTGTTCATCTTCTGGATACATGCAAGAGCCAGAATCAAATCTACATCCACGATCAGCAGTCACTAGGCTTCACGCAGTCCTCACAGAGTGGGGCTCTGCAGCCCGAGCCCTGCAGCAGCTCAGAGGAGATAAACATCTCAGTCTTTTTGGCCCTGATCTACTATCTTCACAAATCTCTGGCATGCAACATTTTTCTCCTCTTTCCCACCTGTGCCATGTTATAAGCAGAATTCCACGGAAAATCTGTGTTACAAGCCTCTTGGTCTGTTTTTGTTTAGGAACTAGCTTCTGACATCACCTCAGTTGGAAGTTGAAAGCCAAGTGTTTAATTCTAAACTTGGAAGAAGACTTTTGGAGATCATCAGGTACCTAAAGATTCAGAGACATGTCTCCTGGGCTACTCAAAGGTAACATCTCTCTAGAAATAAGGGCAGAAATAAACTTTGAAGTTATATTCTCAAAACTAAAGTCTCAGGCGCACTACAATTTCCCTCCCCTCTGCCCTATCACACAGCAGAAGCATGAGACAGTGACGTGAGGGAAGGAAAAAAAATGAAATACTTTAGCAAGCTATTGAGGAAACACCCTGACAAGGAGTTGTACTTAATTAGATGTAGGCCATATCGGCGGATAGGTGTGTCTTGTTTAATAAACCTGTGAGGCTCCTGCATTTCTCCGAGCTGAGATGAAATGACAGCTACGCATTAGTGGCATTGTTTGAAGCATACAGCCCCACTAATGCTGAAGCAGGGCAGGGAAGAGAAACAGCTTCAGGAACAGAAAATCCATGAGATGAAGAGGTAAGCAGAAGGGGTAGTAATTTCTATCACATGTTTGGCCACAAGGATAGGGCACTGAAAGTAGAGTGCTTTCAGCCTCAGAAGCACACACAGTTTGTATTTTCATTAAATTGGCTGCAGGTGTGATGTTGCTTATGAGCCTCACTTGTAATAAGAATCTAGCATTTAGGAGCTTTAAATAGTCTTTAGACAATATAAAAGCACTGCTCATAAGGAATTTGCCTAATGCACAGTTGTCCTATGTGGTTTAGGGCAAGTACTTCTGTTGAAGCTTTTAGAGGGCTGAAGCAATCACAATTTGAACAGTTCTTGGTGCTCAGGACAGTACAGTTGGTTTTGCTNATTTGAAGCAATCACAATTTGAACAGGACAGTACAGTTGGTTTTGCTTTGGTGGAACCTCAGCTGTATGCAATGGTCCAACTAGTCCCGGGCACTAGCCAGAGAAAACAAACAGGGAGGTTATCCAGTCTGTGTCAAGGGAATAGCTATACTACACAAATTCAAAAGGAGTGGCTAAGGGAGTTTCCTAAGCCTCAGATGCAGGTTGTACCTGAAGCTTTCTCCACTTAGGACGTCTTGGGTAAAACAAGTAGGATGCAGCTGTACCAGATCTTCAGATGTTATACACATCTGGTGGTTCTAACTCTGCATCCCGCGGAAACAGACAATTAGTTTTCCCTTTTGACGAAAGAAGGAAATGTCTCTCCCTCTTCTGAGAAAAGCCTGAAAATGTAACTTAACAACACCCTAAAAAATGAAGAACGCTCTGGAAAAGGAACTATATCTCTTTCTTGTTTAGATTTCTCACAGTTCTTACCATATGGCATTCACGATACTCAGAACAGAGCTTTATATTGTAAGCAGCCACAAAAATAAACCATAGGTCTACAGCAGCCTCTGAGAAAAGCCACGGGACAGCACGTGCTCCTCCTTTCTATGTCCAACGAGAGGACCTCTGTGGCACCTGGTAGTGCAGAGCCATGGCAGCCTGGAGTAGCTTGTGCTCTGCCCTGTACGCAGCAGGGCTGTGTTAGTCATTTGGGTCCTATCCAAGGCCAGTATGAACAACAGAAGAGCTTAAAAACCAGTGATCTGGCTGACTTTCATTTTAAGAAAGCATTCAAAGGTATTTTTTAAGGTAATAGGTGTCTTGCTTGCAGCAGTTATAAAAAAAACCAACTAGGTGCACAGCACTAAGTTTTAATTTCTAGAGTTTTAACAAGTCAGAGTTACCCGACCAGAAAAGCAAGCCCCAAAACTGAGAAACCTCAGTGAGGGCTTTCAGGCGGGAAGCTCTTTATCAGCAAACCGGCATTTGGCTCTCTTTCAAAAGCTGGGGATTTTCTAAGCCTCTGGCTTGTGCACCTTTGTACAGTGAGGTGTGCATGCACAGAAGGGGAGAGGTGTTCCTGTTGTCACTCTTACATTCTCTCTTACACATGCGCACAGATCTTTAGCTGGTGATCTCAGATCCGAAAGCAGGCGGGATAGTAGCTCTGCAACCTGTTACTGGGCAGCAAATCCAACCTGGCCTCACAAACAAGAATTTAGCTCCTGTAAAAGGTGATTCACCTGCACACAGGACCAACTGCCTGCTCTCCCAGCCCAGCTTGCATAGTTATTCATGAAGCAATTTCTGATCGTCCTGGCTGTATTTTCAGTGGTCGGTAAGTCCTGACTCCTTTCCTATCGCTGACAGTGGTTGTTTCTGTTTGATCCTGTAGTATGGGAGGTAGTTCAACCATGTTTACTGAAAAATAGAAAAAAGAATGATCTGTTGTCTGAGGTTGTTCAAAAGTTCTCTTCTGTGTTGCTTTTTCTCTTTAATATTTTCAAAGTACTGTTGGTGTGCTTAGTGCTTTAAGGATCAGTAGGGAGAAGAAAGATGTCTTCACTTCAAAGTGTTTGCCACTGTTACGTTACAACCCAAATCCTACAGGAGTAAAGGATATTCACTGACTGCAGGGGGCTTTGGATCAGTCCCCCTGTGTCTGAAGTGGAGACACAAGTGAATGCAACAACAGCCATTACTTTAAAGGAGGTACAAATAATGAATCCCAAAAAGCCATGTAATCCTACTCCAGATGCAGCAAACTCACTCCTGGGTGAATCAAGGATAAACGTGCGATGTTTTCAAATGCCAGCTTTTCAGCAAGCAGCCTTAGCATTCATCCGCTCCTGTGTCCGTGATCTTATGCTGTAGAGAAGGTGTCTTCAGCAACGTCTAAAACTGAGGGACTTTCACACCGTGAAATATCCTGGGTTTTCCCTGCCCACGCTTGACGGTGCTTGTGTCACGCTGCTTTGCATACCTGTGTTTTGGGGTGGATAAATGTGGGAAGATGGAGATTTCCTACTTCTGATAGGATCGGAGTATGGGTGACTCAGTTTTCATGGTTCTGAGAGGGAAATACACCCACTTTATACTGGAAGATTGTGCTGAGCCTTGAATGAGCCGGGGCAAGCATTGAACTGCAGATGAGGTCAGGACAAAATTTGGACCAGACTGCAATCCATTTCTGCATTGCTTCCCTGCCCAAATGCCAAACATGACGAGACTGAGAACTGGATCTATGTCTTTATGGCAAGTTCTCCTCCTATACAGCATGCCAGTTTAAACTGACACTCAGTTCATTCTCAGCAAGTGTAGGCTGAAGCCCATGCAAGTTCAAGGTGTTTATCAATACTGCAAACCAAGAGTTGAGTAATGTATAAATTATCTGTCTTTGAGGATGTGTCCATAATTTGAATTTACAGAGCTTATCAATTCTGAAGTTTACTCTCCAAGTTAAAAGGTCTTGTGAATCAGCCTTGAGAAAATCTCAGACTGTGTATTGTGACAGGAGAGAGCCTTAACTCTCCAGGACACTCTTCTGCAGCGCCTGCTCGCAGCCAGTTCGCTGCAGGCGGGTCCTGGTGGTATTCTGCTCTGCAGAGGCAGCTCAGACCAGCGGCGTGTTTGTAGTTTCTGCTCACAGAACCCGTCCTCCATGGGGAAGATGCACAGGGCTCAGAAGACAGGGAGCTGAGTTGTTTGCCTTCGCCCTGGCACACCCGGATCAGAGTCCAGGCATCAGGTCTTTGCTTGTTGCTCTCTACAGGCAGTCTCCACACAATAAAACACGGAGCATGAGAGGTCAATGACAGTCACGTCTTCAGTGATGTAAAACTGATCTCAGCATACTACATTCCTAAGTCTGGGCAGAAAGCAGAGACATTCGTAGACATGAATCTAGCCTTGAAAACAGGTGTTTGTTCCTAGTTTTCCAGCCATTTAAAAGAAACCTGATAAGGAACTCAAAGATTCTGACTTTGCATTTTTGAAGCATTTCCGTAAAAATTCCTTCAATTTCTTTGGGATGAGTCAACAATTGTTTATACGGTGATATGTGCAGGGTTTGGATTCCTGTTCTGTTCAAGCTGCTGCTTTGCAGCCCATCTCTATCAAACTGGAATTGGACCCATATTCATCTGAGGGCCGAGATGCCCGAATATGCATTTTAATACTAGTTTCTTTGCTCCCCTAGGAATTGTGACTGCAGAGAGATCATCATGTCTGAAACATGCAACATTTTCTTCCACAAACTTTGATAACATCCTGACATGGGAAACTGAAGCAGATATTCCCCCTGGCACTGTATTTGACGTCCAATATAAACAGTATGTGAAATTTCCTTCTTTTTGGAGTTCTGTTGCTCTTAGGAACGGAAATGGTTCTGCTTACACAAGAACTCAGTAAAGGACAGGATTATTTAAACTAGTAGTTGGTGCTGAGTTAAGCAAACACTTTTACATCTCGGGTTGCCAGCTTTACTCCATTACTGAACTACTCTTTGCCTTCAGCAATTTCTTTCTCTCTATTCTATAGCTGCCTCACCTGTAAACACAGCTAATAGCAACTGTCTTCCTCCGGTTCAGTCACTAGAGCTAAGAGAAATCAAACCGATGCTACACAACAGCTTTGTCACATTTGGGTAGGTCTGCAAACTCTGCAGCAAACCTGTGTGCAAGTATTCAGTGTCAGAGCTGGGCAGAGAACCTCAGAGCCACTGACTCACGGGACGCTCCTGCATGTACCTTGAAATAAGCTGCACTTCCTCAGGGCGATATCCACACAGAAGCCACCCATGGGAACGGATTGAGGGCTGCAATCCAGGGGAAATGTCTCTGCTAGTCCATTCCCCGCCACTTGCTAATTGTAATAATGAATTTAAAAATTACTAAGAGTTGGCAAAACAGCCTGTTTGGATCATTCTGGAGAAGGGTTGTAATTTTTTGCATCTGCTCTACCAAACAGACTAAAAGCTTTTTTTGTCCTAAGGTATGGAGAGAAAGTCTGGCTTAACAAGCATGAGTGCCAGAGTATCACGCGGCCTTTCTGCAATCTCACTCGTGAAACAGAAAACTTCACAGAGCATTACTACGCCAGGGTGAGGGCCACCGGCCAGAACTACTGCTCCTCCAACTGGGTGCGCTCAGAAAGATTTGAACCCAGAAAAGAGAGTATGTATTGCAGCGGAAATCTGTTAAATCCTGGTTGCTAGGGATTCATTCCAAGTCTTACTGACGTTTAGGACAGCATTTCCTTTAATTTCAGTATTGCGAGTCTCTGCTTGATAGGAAGGGAGAGAAGGCCTGAAGAAGCTTGTTACTGAGCAAGCAGGGCCTTCCCCGAGGACACCAAAGTGGGATCAGAGGAGAAAAAGAAAAGCCAGATGTCCTTGAGGGACTGCAATTCAGGCTGACAAGAGGCAGAAGGAAACTAGTAAGAAACATGACGGGCAACCTCAGGACAGCCAGTAATACAGCCATAGAAGCTATGAAATGTGAACTCCTGAAAATCAGGATAAGCAGCCAGCCCAATGGATAGTTAATGTTCCCCTCAGTGAGCTCTACCGCAGATACGGGTTAAACCTGGGTTTAAATGTTGGGTGTAGCACATGCCTTTCACCCAAGATAACTGTAGATACGAAAGAGCTGAACTATTCTAAAGCCAAAATCTGCTGTAGGATGGGAACAGGAATTCAGGTAAGAGTTAACTGAGTGCCCTGTGGTGGGATTCCACATCACACACGCATGGAGGAGGATGCGCAGGACAGGGAAGCAACATGGAAACAGTGAGAGATGGTCCTAAGGAGAAGCCTGGGGAGAGAATTTCTAGGGACAAACACTGCCTAAAAGTGGCAGAACCCTGAAGGAAGATGGTATCTCCAGTTGCCTGATTTTTCATACGCTCAGTGAAATATGGCTCAAATACTTCTTTGTATATAAACAGAACTAATAATTTACAGTTAGTCCGGGGTGTGTGTATAAGACGATCTGTCAGATTTATTCTCAACAGCTGACACTTCTTGTTCTGTCTTTTCCAGCTATTATTGGAGCACCAGAAGTGGAGTATATTCCTTATGTATGGTCCATAAAGTTTCTCATACAGCCCCCCCATACTCCACTGAGAGATGAGGATGGCCACCAGCTAACTGTAGAGGACATCTATAGCAAATTTGGTGCTGTTGATTATCACTTAACAATATTCAACCAAAGGACACACCAAAAGGTAAAGCACAACATCAGGCCACTACCCCACTGCCTTTTGTAAATCACATTTCCCTGAAGATGGAGAGGGACCTCAGAGCTTTTCCATGATGGGTGAGATTTCTGATGTTCCAGGGAAAGTCTCAGAGTCTTTGACTCTCAGGAGACAAGAGGAAATTTAAGCATTTGTCTAAAATTCTGGAAAAGAAACTGGACTTTCCAAGGATACCATGTAAGTAGCAAAAAGTAACATCGCTGGTGACTAAAAAAAGAGAAGGACTTAATTAGTTCAAGTCTTAGGGAACTGAAATGCAAAAATTAAATATAATAACAGAAAACAAATTATATATTTAGAATTTCATATATACATAATTATTATAGTCCTATAACACCTTATTAGTAAATAAAATTTTATGTTGAATTTTGCAATCTGAAGAAAATGTATGCATTTAACCTTTCTAAAATACAGAATTTGTCTTTATTTTAAACAGTGGACAAAGAATGAGCACAACAAAGAATTTGAGGTTTCCAACTTGGACCCAGACACTGAATACAATGGAACAGTATATATATCTCTCCTCCAGAAAAGCAGCAAACCTCAAGTATTTTGGGTTAAAACACTAGCAGGTGAGGCTGTTAACTCTGCTAATTTAAAAGGCCATCTGGGGGTTACACAGAAGAGACTGATTTTCAGCTGGTATAGAATAGCACAGCCTTGCTAAAGATATTGAAACAACACTGTTTTTACTAGTTTAAAAATCTAGGTCTAGACCAGACCTAGAACATCATTCAGCTAATCCCACGCAGCTTTTCTAACCCAACTCTCTGAAGCTACATTTTCCACTTGTTCTCTCCCCACTAACCAGACAACACATGGCTTCTCTACTGGTTTGTGACACTCGCATTCGGTGCCGGACTGGTGTTTGCTGCCATTAGTTACGTGATCTACAAATACGTCAAGCAACACAGTGCACAGCCTATGTCTTTGGTAAGTGTTCTTAAGTCATTGCAGCAAATCTTTAAAATGCTCGGGACTGTGTGCTAGGCAGCTAAGGCCCGAGGCATCCTAAATCACTAGTTTGTCTTGAAACCCTGGGCCTTCTTACCCATTCTTCATCTCCCACAGCAAGCATTGGTTCTGCACGCTAAATGAGTTTAAGGGCAATCTAATTCCATGCTCCAGGGCTTCAGCCAAATTTTGCAAAAATTAAAGCAGGATTTTTTCTTCCTCATATTTTAGGATCGCACAGTTACCCTGATGCATAATGAGAGGTGTCTGTATTCCTCTGAATGGTCATTACCCAGGAAAAAAATCAGAGTTCTTTTGTCAACAGAGCATACCCCTGGTGGTTGTTACTGCCTTTTACTGGTATTTCTCCAAAGACAATTTTAAAGAATCTAAAGCAAATCTTCAAAGTCACAGCTTCTTGTTAATAACTCATGCTTTTCTATCTACTTCAACAGGACTTCAGAGGGATTTCATCATTCCAGCCTCTTACACTGACAGTGGAGCACATTATAAAGCCCATTAATTTATCCAAACCTTCACTTCTCATCCCTGAAGTGCCGTTACCACAGATCAGCCAACATTTGGACAGAGCACTGGAGCCACCATGGTCTCTCCGGCCACCAGAAACTGCGTATCAGCAACAGACAAGTGTACCAACACTCCAGCTGCCCTCCCAGCCACCGTGCTCGGCAAGCACAGGTCCTACTGGTTATGCTCCTCAAATAGCTGAGCAAAGCGTTCCCACCGCTGTGTCCAGCAAAATTCTGCCCCTAACCTACGGGGTGTGTGTTGAAGGCACAGACCATGTTGACAGGAAGAATTTGCAGCAAAACCAAATGCTAAAAGAAGTTTCTCCAGATAGTTTTGCTGATGGAAAGCTCATAACCCAGATGCTGGGCAAGAGCTGCAGCCACTGGAATTACAAAGAACAGAGGCCAAACTTGGCATTGTGGAACAGCAGGGACACGAGAGAGTCCGTTCTCCTACAGGAGAGCCCTGGGCAAACACGGCGACTGCTGCTGCAGACTGATGGGATGGAAAGCACAGTGTATGTATCCCAGCTGTCACTGGCTTTGCGGGAACAAGGAGGATGCTATAGACCACAGACAGCAGAACTGCCAGGGTTATTGTCTTCAGTAAAAGTTGACACAGACTATGTTCCCCAGGATGAATCACTGTCATCTCTATCAGCAAACCTCCTCTTCTCACTCTGTACTGGTAACAACTTCCCTGGAGAGAACAACACAGAGCGATGGATGTTGCCAGATTCATTCTCACATTCTGCAAATAAATTGCCGTTCCCAGAGACTCAAGAAACAGAAACATTAGTTCACTCAAAGGAGATAAGCTGCAAAAAACTGAATACTGTTGTGTCCCAAGACACTCTCTCAGACCGGAAGGACAGTATTCCTCTCACTAAGCTGTTTAAAGATTTGGACTTAAAAGTACTGATGGATCAGGATGAAACCACAGAATTTTATTAAGATGACTTAATGATATTAAAAAACAGATTATGTTTGCTTGCATGAAGTAGTAGCCTACCCTGCAAACAGTGCAATGCAAATAAACACAGCTAATCTTGAATGTGTTCACACAGCACAGAGCTGTCAGACTGTTTACACTGTTGTATAGGGACCTTTACTTACAGAATTACTTCTTGGTACACTGCAATACTGTATCTTTGCACTTACATAACAGGTTTTTATTTCTTGGATATTTTTCAAATTGATTATGAATTGGACTGCTTTAAAAGTTGAGGTAACATTCAAGTTCAAATTCTGGATTCAGTTTACTGAAAATTTAGCAAAGTTCAGACACTGTATTTGCTCTTCACCAACACCAAAAGTCCAGGTCCAAGGCATACTCACCCTTTGAAGAAATTCAAGTGCAGAGGTATAGAAAGCTAAAAGAATTAAATATATAATGGCACAGTAAAAGAATTAAATACATATTGGTGTGCTACCCTTGGACATATGATTTGTGCAATAGGCTAATTCTGTGAAATGGACTTTGCCTCTAAAGCAGTCATTGAAACTGTGGTAATAGCTCTTGAGGCAGCAATTCTGTGAAATACATGTCCCCTGTCCTGCTGTGCTCTTTAATACTTGTAGAAAGATAAAGACATTTTCCGCCTCTGTAACAGCTCAATAGTATCTATTCAGGGGACAGAGGAGGCAGTAAAGTTTCATTAAGAGGAAAGCATAGCTCAGCCTGTTGATTTCCACTGGGGTGGTAAAAAAGTGTGAGTGTCTGATGACATCAGTTTTGGAGGAGAACTGAAACCATTTATAGGAATAAGCAGGGCTTTGAATGGTATGGGGAAGTACTTGAAGAGCACTGCCAGAGAAAGGCTGACCAGAAGCAAAACTCAGCTGTTCTCACCATGAGCTCGTTTAGGTTTTTTTCTCAGTCCAGGGAAGCTGAGGGTAAAGGCTGAATTCCACTTAGTTTGGTGTGATTTTATAAATAAACCATAGCCTTATGAAGCAAAAAGGTTTGACGATTCAAGCCAGGATTAACGGAATAGTCTTAGAAACTTTACAGGCAAAGGTTTAGCTCCTAACTCCAGCATCAATAACAAACTGTGACTGTGTCATATGAGGCTAAAAGGTCGAAAAGACAGATGTGGTGAAGAGGTGTCACTGTACAGGGTATGACAGGTATGAATACGCGCGTGGTCTGGGCAGCACCCCGGAAGGACATTTTCATAGTGCTAGCTTTACTTCATACCATTCAGCATCAAAGGTTTTGTGGAATGTTGTTTGAACTGTTTCATGTATTCTGTGTCCAAACTACACCATCAAAACCAATACCCACAGAAACGCTGCACTTAGAGGAGCTGCAGCAGCCCAGCTGTGTTGTTTCCAAGGTGTGCGAAACCCCAGGGGTACACTGTGCCCCTCTGACTCCCCCCTGGAGAGGCTGCATTTCAAGCCAGTGATGCCAATAACCTTATTCAGAGTTGCCTGTGGGCTGCATATCTTGTGTCAACAACATTCCCAGGGATGCTACTCAGGGAATAATCAAATGCCACAATGTTAACATTTTGGCTCATGTTGTGAAACAGAACCCTCAGCACAGGGTCAGTATGGGCAGCAGAGAGTGGAAAGGAAGGGGCCTTAGGAGAGCATTTGAAGGTGCTGCTAAAAAATACATTTCCTGTTTGAAAGCCTTTTCAAATCCCTCTGCAGACCCCATGCCACAGGGTCTCATCATGTCCAGCACTTAAATGTATTATCCTGGTGCCCCAGGAGGAGAGATGGGCAGAAAGCCCAGGACTAGATTTTTAGAATGTGTGTAGGTGCCTAAAGATGGAAAGTGTCCCCCAGCTGTGATGTCGAACTTTTTATTCAGGCACTTTGAATAATTTAAAAGCTTCCATGGCCTCTGACTATATTCAAAAGCTCCATATGGCAGAAATGATCCTAAAGGCTCATAGCCCAGCTGCTGCCCCATCCTCTCCTCATCTGTTCTACCCTACCAGCAGCGCCCGCAATGAGCAGGGAGCACAGTTAAGAGACTCTGTAAGCCCTGTCTTAAGGAGGTGATTGATAGCAATAGTCTCAACTTCCTGCTCTGATCACAGCTAAGGCAATGTTTATCTTTTAGGCCTTGATATACTAAACAGGAGGAGATCAATTCTTGTCTCATGAGTCATCATCCATTCTAAAACTATTTCTCTTTGGAAAAGCTTCGAAAGAGATGTTAACGCAACTGAGCTTTACTGTAGCTGTGCAAGGGAAGTGCTCATCCATCCCTCATAAACGTGTGGTGACCTTATTGCCTTCTGCTTCATTGCTTTTCCTAATCAAATTGATAGCCTTGTTCGCTTCAAAACACATCACAGCAAACAGCTACAGTAGGATCTAATTATCTCACTCTCATTCTGTGTAAGGACATTTTCAAATAAACAGCAGGGTTTCAACATTTTTTCAAAGGTTTTCCCATGCAAGCCATCTGTACCTAACAACAGACTGTTCCTCATGTATCTTGACTTTTCCAGATAACAGTTTCGATAGCTCTAGATAATAAAATCTAGAAGTGCCTTGCCACAAAGACCGTGCTTATTCCTAGGCAGATGTCATGACGATGACAGGTGAGCGTTGCAGTTCCAGTTGTCACAAGGATCCCAGGACAGCAGGTGGCAGCTGTAACCCTAGAGCGAAGTATTACTCTTTGTCTTCTCAGCTAAATCTGGGAGCTGTCACTTAGCTGCTCCCCACACCAGCAGCCCCGCTCACAGCTCACCAGGGATCCTTGCATAGGGATGAACATATTGCTGCAGACTGAGGCTCACACTCTCCCTTGTTATTTGCTCGGTATTTGTTTTGGCATTGAAAAGTGCCCTGTTTGAAGACTATAAAAAAATCACCGATGATGTTTTAACATGTCTTTTGAGGAAAATCTTACTCAAGGAACAATTAAAAAGCTCCAAATTCTGGAAATAGAATGCAGCAGAGTTGAAGGGCAGCTCTGAAAGTATTAAGGACCCTGATAAACAGACTTTAATCTTAGCTCTGGCATCACACTGGCCTAACAGAACTTGCTGGTTCAGAGGATTTAAATGTCCATGTTTATCTTCTTTCTTCTCAGACTGAGATAATGAGAGCTATGAGACATGATTATAAGACATTTTTGTAAGAAAAAAGGTGACAAAAGTAGTGATCATCCACACAAGGAGAGCATAAGTTAAGACTTTTCTTAAAACATACAACAGAGGGTTGAGATGACAAAGATGAATTATATTATTAATATTAAGCAGAATAGGTAAAAGTTACACATTACTTCTCATAATACAAAATTCAGGAAAGCACTCAAATGGTCACACAATTGTTCAAAACCAATGAAAGAAAACTGTTCCTTCACTTCGAGAGCTCAGCTTATACCAAAACATACTCAGTCATTCCTGCCCAGTAGTACCTGCCTGAAACACAGCCACTAAATAAACTTCACACACAGGAGTCCTTGTTGCTCTAGTGCTGATCCTGCTGGAGTTCGGCTTTGTTTTACTTGGATGGCGAAGCAAACAAAGGTTTTTAGAAATGGATCCTACTGATACAGGCAGGGCGACTCAAACCATTCCAGATTTGATAGTGGGGTTCATTTCCACTAGGTCTTGTGGAGCCCAGAACCAGAAAGTGCTCAAAAAGGAATCAGGCAAGTGAACAGGGATAGTGGCAATAAAGCATTGAGTCCATCTCACAAAAAGCTAGGGGTCCCTCTCAAGAGACAGGATGGTGGGCTGTACAGACCTTCAGCTTCATCCATTATGGCAATTTTATGTTCTTACATATCCTCTTTACAGACTTCCAGTGGCTCTGAGAAGCCCACTGCAGATGCACCGACTCCTCATCTAATAAAATGCAGCTGGAAAACACCCGGCTCACAAACTGGTATTGCAGCCTCCAAGTTTTGCTACTTTCAAACCTTAATTTCTCCTTCTGACACCACCAAAAAAAAAAAAAATCACTTGTTTATCACACGCTGGGAAGGGTTTATCCTGAATGCTGAAGCTGCAAGCCTATCTCAAATAAATGGAGAAGCAGCAGTCTCTGCTCTTTTACCCTGCCCCAGACTCTTGGATACCACCATGGACAGCTGAATATGTAAGCTCATCCGCTATTGTGGCAGCAAGCCTTCATCTGCCTGTCATAGTAAAGTATAATAGTCGCAGCCAACCAAAACGTAAGAGCTGCTGTTAGCTCCCGATCTAATTATACACTGACATAATTTGGCTGGAGCTGCCATTCACTAAAGTGATGTCAAAGTAAATGATTTCACTCTCTTATGCAGCAATGGCAATGTCAACCCAAGGGAAATTCCTGGAGGAGATTAAAACATTCATCATTCATTTTAGATGCTTTGTGAGCTTCTATCCTAAATGAGCAGAGGATAATCCAATACTCTGATGCCTGAATTTTGGAGGCACCTGTCTTTCCTTGTACCATTTGGCAAAGGCAATAATTTGCCTGATCTGAAAAAGAGTTTGTGATTAGTTCCCACTGCAGTAAACAGTTCCAAGTGCGTAACCCCTGCATGGGTCTCCCCATTGTCACTGCGATGGCATGGTAGGGTGCTATATTTAAGACTCCAGGATGGGCACTCAAACATGGGGAACATTCTTTTGGGGAGAGTCATTCTTAGTGTCATCAACCGGGAGAAGGAAAGGCTCCTTTGTCCTTTCTCTTTCACGAGGACAGGCACTCTCACTGTAGTCTTCACAGGGTGAGTTTGGTTTATCTGTAAATGAACTACTGTTTAGAGTAAGATTTTATAAGATCTTCATAGAAGCATCAGTTATTTTGAATGTTCATTTTATTTGAATTGCACCTCAGAAATAGGCTGTGCTTCATGACTGGATCTGCTTTAAGGTGTCATTACTGTTTGTCCAGTGTTGTTCTTAGGAAAATACTGTTTTGCTTCATGTTTTCTGACAAGAATCTATTCTGGTTTACTGGTCTGTTTAGAAAAAAAATATCTACTTGGATTGAAAAGTGTCAGTTTTAGCAGATCAAAACTCTGTATCTTTACAGTAAACAACAGATTATAAAGCACTGAAAATTTTCCAGGGGAAAATAAAAAACATTATGTACTTAAAATTAACCTGGATCAGTAACTATTAGTGAACATGGAAACAAGGATCTGGTGCCCAGTAGTCATTCTGCAGCTGAAATAGTCCTGAAGAGAGCAGTATTCTATGAAATTACAGAGATTTTTTTTCCATAAAAACCAGTTTTATTTTCTCTTTTGTACACTTGCCAACATTTATTTGTTTCATAGAATCATAGAATCATTTCTTCCAAAGTTAATGTCTACTGAGGAAATATTATAATAATTCTGTATTTTCATTTGCATTTTGAAATATTTTGCTTTGACCACAACAACTGTACTTTTCCATACAACTGTGCTTTTCCATGGACTGTTTTTTGAGAAATTTGTTTACATTAACAGAAAATTGTACTACTAGTAAAAGCTGAGGGGTTTGTACTTTTTATCAGTTTAGGATTAGATAGCAGTAAAACTAAAATCCAGGTGCAAAATTTGCCAAGGGAATATTCCGATAATGGAACATGACCTAGGGAAAATTGTTTGAAAGAATATTATTCAGCAACAATTACATTTCCAAAGCTCTTTTTATAAAGCAACCTAAGGTCTTAGAACTTGAAATTCTGATCAGTTTAAGGATTGTGCTGTACATTTCTGAACCAATTGCACTTTAAAAACACTTTAAAATTTACTTTTGTTTAATGCCCACTCATTAGTCAGTACCTAAAAGCAGCACGCTTCTCATTTCCAGAGGACAGGCTGCAGCAACAGCCTAGTTCTTTAGGAGCTAATGCAGGAGACGGACAGCAGCGGAGAGTGCTGATGTTTGCTCCCCATGTTTCACCTGTAGGAGAGGGAACTCTCAGGCGGAAATCCTGCTGTCCACTGAGCAACTCCTTTAAGGCTAACATTTTGAAGGCTGCTATGTTTTGTCTGTGATTTATCAACCTTTTCCCAAGATCTAAGAAGAAATAACTGAGATACAGTTAAAGAACTGGATAAAGCATTATCCTCTTAAAGTATTGCACTATAACTGTACCAGTCAGCAGCAGAGACAGGCAGAAAGTGCTCTGTTTTGGGAACAGCAACTGAAACTGATTAGTTGCAGAAAATCCACCTGAATTTTCCAGCTATCTCAGACGCCAAGCGATTCCTGCACAGCAGCCTATGTGTTTGGTGCAGCAGCATTGCGTTATCTCACCCCTGGCACATCCAGGCAGGGTCAGACATGCTGCAGGTCACAGGCTCTCTGCATCACAGCTACCCCTTTTTAGTTTCCAGACTCAAAATCTGCTTATTTTCTAAACTTTTCCTCCGTGTCTCACTATCTGTGCCATACCTTACTTTGTCCCTAATCTTCCATGTCCCTCTGACCCCCCTTCTCATGATGCTCCTCATTGGTCTCAGGCTATATTGGGGCTCTGATCTAATGGAACTCCCTGGAAGAATATCCACCAGATCTAGAGCATAAGATCAGTCCCAGGAAAACAAACCTACCCACAAAATGCTGCCTACCTACTGTTCTGTTACAGCTTCAGCTGCCTTTAAAGACTTATTAATTTCTTCACCTGATTCAATTTTTCCCAGAAACAAACCCCTTTCATAGTTTGAACACCAGAAGGTGGTATTGCATGACTTTTCATTCACAGCCCTTGGAGGTCAAAGTAAAGCAAGGACTTCATGATAACGGAAAGATTCTGTTAAGGTGTCTTATTTGAAAGTCACTTTATGTTTTATTCTATTCCAGCAAGAAAGTTCACTTTTGACTTCCAACATGGGAACCCGAACCTTCTTCCACCACAGAGAGGAGGAGCAAAAGGAGGAGAGGCAACAGAGCTTGCAAATGACCTCCACCACTAGAAAGAAAAGGTTCAAAACTAGGTAAGCCACAGAGTTAGGGATAGGGCAAGTAAATTAGGTCCAACAAGACTTTCTAAACTCGGTACTGAGCATTCACAGATTTATTGAATGTTGAGTTTATGAAATCATGGAGCTTTGTCTACATTCTTTTATCTATGTCTGCCTCTGGAAGTGAGGAAGAAGAGACTTTCAGCCTTTCAGAGTTATCCATAGCAGCCGCCCTTGCCTTGACCTCTGAAATATCACAGTAAGTCAGAAATAATTATAATTCAAATACAACCATTGTATACAGTTACCACCTTTGTATATAAGGGGTCACAGGTTCCAACTCATTTCATTGGAAGCAAGAAGACCAGGTTCGATAGAGAGGTTCTTCCTTTAAAAAGAAAAACATCAGACCTCAACTAAAATGCAGAAAACAAACATATATCACCTTGGTACCCATGATGATGAATAACACCGCCCTGCTCACAAGCCCTGCTCACAAGTCCGATTAATAAATTAATAGTGACAGATGGAACTCCCCCTCTTTCCTAGAAAATCTTGGCAATGATCCTGCTGTCCATCCTTCTGTGATGGCTGAACAACCTAGGTAGTTATCAACATCCTCCCTTTAATCCTTCTCCCAGTTCCCCACCCACCATCAAAAGTGGTCAAATAGCGGGTCCCCTTCTACCCCGTTCCTATGAGGCATAACTGCTTGACATCCACACTGCATGCAAACTGATGTTTCTGTCCTTAACATTTATTCTGATTTCACCAAAAATATGTGCTATAAAACAACAAAAAAGGATCAAAACAAAGTAAAAATAATTATCCTCACTTGTGCTGGCTTTTATCATCCTGTGTTCCAGGGATTACAAGCTAAGAAGAGAGGCTGCCATCCTAGAGCTAGAACAGAGGGGGCAAAAGAGAATTCGGTTTGGGAATGACATGGAAAAGTTGGAAAAGGAGGTTATTCGGAACTGCAGACTGCTGCGTGTGAGAGCTGACCGGAAGGCCCTTCGGAGGAAGGTCAGATCAGATATCTCTATTGGTAGCAGAAATGGCAACAGGATTAAAATTGCCAAGACTAACTAGTATTCTGGAGAGGATACCAAACCTAATCAGGTGTTAGGACAACCTCAAAACCATGAGAAATAAGGACAACGCCTTAAACTCCTGCTGCAGAAGCGTCATCACACGTCCCTTTTATAAAAGAATTTGTTTAATTAGAGCACAATCCCTTTCTGTTGCCTTTATTTAGTCTATCCTTGTCACAGGCAGTAGAAAAGGCACGCATGGAGAAGGAATACATTGAGCTGCGGTCGGGGCGACCACCTATGTTCTGGATCCCCCTCAGAGTACATGCGGTCTGGGAGAGGATGGAAGTGACGCTGGCGTGCACAGTCCGGGCTTCCCCACCACCGGAGGTTACGTGGTATGTCAGTGGACAGCCATGACTCGTGCTGCCCAAGTGGGTAACAGTCTGTGTGCAACTCAGGAAGCAACTAGAGGAGTAATATCTGTGTCCTGATAGAAAGCAGGAAGGGAACACTTTCAATTCTCCAGTTCCACTGTCAGGACAAGTAAAGACATTAAATATTCATGTAGATTTCCCTGCTTCCCTTGGTGCTGTCCTCCACCCTGGAGGCAAACTGTGGATTTAACTCTCAGAAACCAGGATCTACTGCTAGCACTGAATCACCGCACACATACACACCACCAAGGCTTGGCTGCCTTGGATGCCATGCAAGTTCTAGCAGTAAACTGCCATCACTCCTACGATTTGCAAAATACAAACCAACTCTTTCATTTACTCAGCTTTGTGTATTTACCAAACCACAGGAGAGGAAGTGTTATGTACTGCACCTGACTGCAGCATTTACTATTCATAGCAGAGGGATGGAAACAAATTAAAGAGCACCTCAAAAAACAACTTGCAAAGTGTACTTTGATCAATTTGTTAACGTGATTGACCATTCCTCCCATGGAAGGTTTGAAGTATGCAAACATTTGGATTAGTAATGACTTCGTAGGCAGCTAACTCCACCACTGTCAGAGCTCCTGATGTCCTGTGTCCTTCCAGAACAACCTCTGAATTATTCAAAGAACAAAGAGAATATGAACCTCCCACAGATTCCCAGGGAACACAAAGAAGCAGGAAACATCTGCCTGAACTCCCTCACACAACCTGCAAAGCAGAGAGCGTGAACTGAGGAGGCAGCAACAAGCCAAAGCTAAGCTGCCTGTAGGCAGTCTGCAAGCAGCTGGAGGGAAGCAGCACACGCAGGACGATGGGAGGGGATCTAGGTTAGCTGCAAGGCTGTTGTGGATTGATGTGGGAGATCTGTAAAAGAGCGAATTGGGTCTGCTCCTCTCTTCTGTTGTACCTCTGTTGTGTTTAACCTGGTTAATTTTAAAATAAAGTGTTAACTTTACCAGTCAATTTCTCTGTCCTTTCCTAAGCAGCATGTTTCCTTTGTGTTCGACTAGGTATAAAAATGGAGTCCGTATTGATCCTCGCCTAGCCCCAGCAGGAAAATACAAAATAAAAAACAAGTTTGGGATGCTGACCCTGCACATCAGCAGGTAATGTATGTGGCTCTCGTCTGAGTTGTTTTTTCAGTTGAATAAGACCTGCTCTCCTGAAACTCCCAGTTTGTGTATGCTAAACTAAAAAAGGTAATTCTTCTGGAATCTGACCCAGCTTGACTTTACTGTGTTGTGTATGAGCTAAACCTGTGCCATTAGGAAGCAACCTCAACAGCAGTTCCTCAGGTTTAAAAAAACTTATTTAGAGCCTTACTTGGTTTTGCTCCTTTTAGGCATGGCCAAATTTTCTCATTCAAGGTAAGGCCATGCACACTAAGTGTACTTCACAAGCAGACATACCAATGTGATTTAGGATGGATCAATGTAATCAGAATGATGTTAGTTCAACAACTCTGTGAATTATACATGTCATAAAGATAGATGCATATCTTCAGTGGAACCACGGTTCCACGGGTCTTTTGCTTGTTCATTACTTGAAATGTTTTGCTTCTGTGTATCAAGAGAAAAAAATGACCACTAAGTGTAAGAAATCCTTGTAATTGAAAGGAGAAGCAGCTTCTTGATGAAAAGTAACTTTCTACTTCTAACTTCTGGGATTAAAGGGGAACCCTTTGAATTTGTCCTGTGAAGTATGAACAATAACTGAAACCTAAAAATGAGGAGAAATGTTTTTTTCCAGATGTTCCATGGAAGATTCTGCTGAATATAGTGTTGAAGTTAAGAATCAATATGGCGAGGCTTATTCATTTGCTACAGTGCTGGTCAGGAGTAAGTAGAAAATGTTCTTCTGGGTTTACATTTTCAAATTCTTTAGTTTCTTCAAAATAATTTCAATGCCATACATTATATCATAGGAACATACAAGCACTCTGGAAAAACAGAGAAAGAAGTGAGCACTCTTACTAGGAGAGGAGAATTTCTCTCAGTTATTAGTGAGGGGAAAGCACAAATGGATAAAATAATCCTTAGCTACCACTAATATGTATATGGCTGATATAACGGCTGCTCTTTCTCAGTCACTTCTGGACTCAGGCAAAATCTTTCAGATTCCAGACGGACACAGCTGTCCTTTCACTGTGCTGAAATTGTACTAAATTTAGGGACTTATTTCTTCTGGACTGATATGAAACAACCATACAGTTAAATACATAACAAGCTCAGTAGGAGTCTGCTCTGTTTCTAAAGATAAGCAAGAAATTAGTTAACAAGTACTGTGGCATTCAAGAGAGTGTCTCAGTGCGATATTGCATGGAATACCATATTTCCCTCTCAAAGGGGTAACTACCGAGAGCAAAGACAAGATTTTCTTCTCTGGATCTGCGCTGGTCTTAAAATAACTGGTGTGGACTTCTTTGATTGAATTGCAAAGCCAGCTGGAACTATCTTTTCAGGCAGAAGCGGTCTTCTGGTTTCAGTAGTATATTTATTGTTAGTTCTTTAATATATTCTTGGCTCTGTCATGTTATTATCATCCTCACTCTTTGCATGCCATATTTTGAACATATTTGAAAACCATTTGGGGATACATATGCACACAGAAGAACATGACTCCAGAATTGTAACAGAAGTGTATTGTTTATGATAGCATTCAAATCCTTTAATTAAACAATGTCAAAATTCAGCATATCTGGAAATATGCAGCACACACGTACCAATTCTAGAGACATGCATAATAACCCAGAAAACCTTCATTTGCAAGCCTTCACGGATTCCCAAATTCCCCTTTCCTTAACACAGAAATACAGAACAAGTTACCAGGTATGCAATGCTTCTCTTCTATAAAGATTCTTACAGTATGTCCAGAACTCAGGAACTGGGCCTTTGCCAAAAAGCAGAAGCAGCTGTCTGAAAAAAAAATCCACGGCAATAACCACATACTCCTCCCAATTCCCATCTGCATCTTTAGGATCAGAGCAGGCATGATGATAGAATAAGAGCTGTGGTCTACCGCAGCAAACCGTGGATGGGATTGCTGTCTTCACCTCTAAGTGCCTGATTAAACAGTCCTTCATCAGGCCCGATCAGCATCTCAGACAGCGTGCAAACCTCGGTCCTTGTGATTGCGGGTGAGAGGCCCGCACTTTTCCTTCTCCCTTGACCCTCTCTAATGCCATCCCAGTAACATGATTCTTCCTTTTGCTATTTGCATTTAACATTCTGAAAATAGAGACTACACCAAGGCCTTAATCCTGCCTCCACTGGAAACATTCCTCATCCCCCAGGCAGGCCGATGGCATCTCTTCTCCTGGCCCCACGCTGTCTGGAATGCCCTTGATGCCAGGGGAGGCCCTCCGAGATCCGTGGTTCCTACAGGAAAAGTTCTCTTTCCTTCAGGTTCCCATTAAGAGCTGGTTTCAGGGAAAAACATAGTTTGCTGAGCATCATTGTATGGTTTTGAGGGGAAGATAAACAGTGGCAAGAGATTTCCTAAATGTATTTTCTTCTTGTCTTATAGAATATTATGGAAAGGAGTCAGGATTTGATTCAGAAATATACAGAAGTGAGTAAATTATTCTCATTATTATTTCTTTTATTTTTCTAGCCTGAACCTATCTGATTCTTTTTTTCTGAGCTATAGTTTTTCCTATGAGCCTGACTGCACCTGAAAAGTGCAAGGCTCAGGTATCACTCTAAATACAGGATAATAAAAATACTAGGAGGAGGAAGGCTTTGGGAAGTCTCTTTATCATGCTGACTTTAACTTTTATTTCATAGGATCCCTTATGGCCAGAGAGGCAGATTTTGCTTTTCCACTGAAACCCTTATTTTCAAGAGAAAAGGAGCCTTTCACACTTTCCTGTTACTTCTCTTCTGATTTACTTGAACACCAACGAGATATTACCTGGTTCAGAGATGGTTTGTATGCAACAGCAAAGTTTACATACATATACCTATATGTATATACCATTTGAACTCACAGCTATAATCTAACAGTCATAGAAGATAATTAGAATTAAAGATTCTTGAGCTGCTCTAACTTCTCGAGCTACAGATATTATTATTATTAAATTTGTATGTTTTCCTCATTTGTAAAAGGATGGTACCACTAAAAAGGATGGTAATGACATTTCTGCTCATAAGAACAGTCCAAGAGCCTTAGTTCTGTACAGTGAAAGCACCAAGCATTGGAAAGCCAGTGGTTCTCTAGTGAAAAAACCTTTTGGATATTCTTTGCTGTTCTGCTGGCAATTGAGGATGTTGAGTTCAGTCAAAACGTTTTGGAAAGCAGAAGCAACACAGTAAGACTGCTCTTGCCATTCCAGCACTTCTGCCAGAATCAGCTGTGCACATAGAAGGACCTGTTGATTTTTAGTGATTTGAGGAGAATTTGGGTAGAGTTTGTATCTCAGATCTGATCAATATACACAAAACGCCATTTCCTTGGTTTTGAGCACCACTTGGACTAAAGATCCTGCATACTGAGCAGTAGTGTATCCTCAGTTAGAGCTGGCATAGTATTTGGCAGACTTCAGAGCATCCAGTAACCTGGTGTGAAGATTACCTTTTACTCACTAACTCATCAGAAGCTGCATTTTATTATTCTTTTTCACTTGGACTGCAAGCTTTTCAGGACGCATACCATGCTTTTGGCTCTGTATTTGTGTACAAAGGGAACAGAGAGGCACAGCAACAAGGCAGGATCAGAGTCCATGACTATAACTCGGAGGTGTAATAATAGTATCAGGAGTGTCTTACAGATCCCACATCTTGCTCTGCAGGTTTTTTTTGCATTTGGAAATATGCCACTCCTGACTCAGCCAGTTCAGGTGCAGTTCCTTTACCCCTTCTCATGCTTCGCAGGTGAGCTGCTGCAGAACTCTGAATGTCGGGAACTAAAGTACCAAGACCAGGAGGCTTCTCTGACGGTGTCATGTGCTTACAAAGAAGATGAGGGATTCTACACTATCCGTGTCCCCTCACTGGATGGATATAAAGAGCAGACCACTTATGTGTTTGTTAGAGGTATAAGCAGGATTCTATCCTACTTAGAACAAAAGCTCCTTTCCTAATACCTTGGCATAAAGGAATTCACAACCTCATATACAAGAAAATGTCTCCCAGTTTTGTATACAATTATCAAAATGTTCAAATATTTAGGTATCACAAAACATGACTTGTATTACAAACCTAACCGTTATCACTTGGTGTCTCTCTAGATGCTGCAGCAGAAACAGCTGGTGCACCTGGATCCCCACTCAATGTGAAATGCCATGATGTAAATAAAGATTGCTTGATCCTTTCTTGGGTAGCACCCAGCGACAACGGAGGAAGTGCAATCCTGGGATACTACATTGAAAGGTCTGTATGTTAATCATCTTCAAACAAAGAAAGCTCACGATCATGCTGTGGAAAAACCACGAAGGAGCTCTGTGGGCTGTGTTTCATTTCAGGTGTGTTGCTGGATCAGAGGATTGGATCCCCTGCAATGACAAGCCTGTGAAAACGTGCAGATACCCTGTCGTGGGCCTTGCAGAAGGACAGACGTATCAGTTCCGAGTAAAGGCTGTCAACAAACAGGGCATCAGTCACCCCTCAAAACCCAGTGATCCAGTTACAACATATGACCCCAGCAAGGACAAGAGAGTGACAGGTTTGTACCAAAAACAGGAAAACTTGCTCCTTAAGTATAATGTGAGGCTGCAGGTATAACTGAATGCAGTTTGTCCAGATTCTCCCCATTCTCACAAATATTGCAACATACTGTCATGCTGTGCCTTTTCTGAACACTCCCTTAGTACTATTCTGAAAGGAAAAAGATCAAAATACCAGTTACGACATTTCATTGTCTGTGTAATGAAATGTATATAATTATGCATATAACAAAATGACACGGCCCTGGGCTCTTTTTTGACAATTCACAGTCATCTTCTCCTAGTGGATAACATTGCCTTGTTTGCCGTTACAGTTATTCCATATGATGAAGGCAGGACAATTGAAATTTTCAAGGATGACCTGGAAGGTAAGTTCAAATTTATACTGAGCCATTCTCTCAGAGAGGAATGATTGTTCTACAACAATGAGATCTGTAACAACATGTCTCTGGACAAAACCCACTTGGGAATATATACAGTGAAACATCATTGTAAACTGCACAAGGAGCAGAAACTATCCTCCACAGCACAACCTTTCATAATAATCTTGGTTTGTCTCTATGTTCCCAAAGGGTTTAAGTCTCCTCCTTTATCTTACTTTAAAGAATCTCACTTTATAGTGGGAAAACATAATCCATTGTAAAAGAACTTTTTTTCCTGCCGTGTTATAACTAAAGCATAGCCTATTCTGACTTCCCATAGGTCATATTAAAATTCCCTTGCCACCCACCAACGTTCATGCAAGTGAGGTCAGAGAAGATTATGTGGCTTTGGCTTGGGATGAACCAGATCCAAGAGGGAGAGAGCCACTGCAATATTATGTGGAAAAGGTAAGAAAATAATATCGCATAGAAGGGAAACTGGAGAACCATTGTTTATTTCTCGGGTGGTCTATAGCACAGGCAAGGCTATTCCCTGTGCCTATAACTGGAGAACTACAGCCCCAAAAATGGCTTGCTCAGCCTCTCTCCAGCTCCACAGTTCCAGAATAGTAGCAGAGTTTTAACAGGAAGACTGTGCTGGCCTGTGGGCCCTTAGGTGTGGAAAAGCTGTGAAGAACTGCACAATAGTTCACCTTCCTATTCCCCGCTAATCATTTTGCCAGTTAATTAGTATCTTCCCTAATCTCCTTTCATACATACTCATTTCCTAACTGCTGTGCCATTTCTGCTGCAAAGGGGCCCTCTGTTGCCAAGGAGGAAAAGTCTGGGTATATCAACAAGACATACATCCTTTACGGGTTTGGTTGGGTTTGGTTCGGGGGGGAGGGAGGGGTGTTCATTTTTTTTTAACTACTTTCCTGTAAAGATTTGTTAGTTTTGATCGTAACTGATTTTGATCAGCTTTGTTATTGCTCAGGAGGGTTTTAAGCTTGAATTACGACCTGAGTTGTAAATCATCACCTTTTTCGTTACAGTCGATTGTAGGCAGCAACTCCTGGCAAATGGTTAATCTGGATATGCCAGTTAATTCCCCAAGATTTGCACTCTTTGATCTTGTTAAAGGAAAATCATACTGCTTCCGCGTGCGATCTGTTAACAAGTATGGAATCAGTGAGCCATCCCTGCCCAGTGAGCCTGTAACTGCTGGAGAAAAACTGGGTAATTATTTCATTAATATGCTCTACGCTAATGATATGGAAAAGGAGATGTACTATGAAAGTAACATGTGGGTTCCCTTGCCCCCCTTTTCTTTAAACTCCATGGTATACGATTACATAGCAGTTGCTTTGATATCAGGAAATCTCTTAAAGCCTTAAATCCCTGTTTAATTATTTTGCAGCTGGTCAGTGCAGTGTAAATCTAACCAAGCAATGATGGGAGAATTACATTTAATAAAATCAGAAACAGTTGAAGCCTGTGTTTAATCCAAGTGTGCTTCCAGCACTGTGTCAGAGAGAGGTTGCACAGTCCAGTGTTGGAAGGAATGATACGACTGCTGAAGCAGCCAGTTTCTGGGGGCTTCAGACAGAACAGCAGTCTTCACTGGGCTGATTTGTTCTGTTTTCTTCCCAGACTGAGCTGACAACAGTAAGAGATGCAAAGGCTCATGCTCATGTTTCCACTATACAGACAGGCACTCTCTCTTTTTAATTTTTTTATATCCTCCCATATTAAAACTGCCCTAGTGCTCATTCATACTGTCCTTTTTTCTCAAAAGTGAAGCAGGTCCCGTTTCATAGTGGAGGTACATGAGAGTTACTTCATGAGTCTTGTTTCTCCTCTGCTTCAGAGAAGGTTAAGTAGGTGTAACTCTGCAGAAATCGATGGGCTGTAAGGGAGAGAACTATGAGATATGGCAAACCCAGTGTAAAAATACAGGCTATAGACTGAGACAATGTCCATGCTCTAATTTGAAAATGATGCTCTGGAAAATGTGAATAAATCAAATAGGCCCACTCACTTATAATACTTTTTTAAATTCATAGATTTTAAAGCCCCCCATTTTTCTCTTTTTTCTTTTTTTTCAGCTACTCTGCCTCCACCATCTCAAGTTTTAGCTTTCAGAGACACCAAGACATCTGTTTTTTTGAAATGGGATAAGTTAAAGGATGGTCTGGAGCCTCTGGGTTACTACATATATTGTCGTGAGACTGGGACAGAAGAATGGCAAACCGTCAATAATAAGCCCGTGACATGTAATGAGTGAGTTCAGCTATAATACTTCACTGAGAGAAGGCAGGGTGCCAACTTGGATTCTTCCATTTATCGCTGGAGTCATATTTCAGATAAAAAAAGAACCTCCTTCTCTGCACACACACAGGCATGCACACACACAAACACCATGTCCTCTTTAGAATTAAGTATTGCTCAAAGGCTCACTTTTACATTCAAAGCCAGACTGACAGCAAAGTCTGTGTGTATCTTCATAGACTCGGGATCCGCAGAAGGTAGACAGACCTTGTGGCACCAGCAGAACCACATTCTCTTTTTCTGCTTGCTTTCCAGTCGAGTAAGTTCGTGTCACTCACAGACAGGCTTTACAATACCTCTCTAGCTGGGGGGGGGCACATGTCAAGCAGAAAAAGTCCATTAAAAAGTCCTGTTTATTCTACTGACAATGCCAGCCAGCCGTGTGCTACCTCTCTATCTGATCTATCCTCACTGTCTGATTTATTGCTGGCCATTTTATGTGACACAGGGCACTTTAATTTGTAATGGCAAATAATGATTTTGTAAGTAATAATGCCTTATTAAAATGTAAGGCTGGCAGTTTGAAAGACTGTTTACCTGGACTTTGAACAGTCAAACACAAACGTATTAATTTGCTCTCCCAGATTTACTGTTCCTGGGCTGAAGCCTGGAAAAGAATACGTCTTTTGTGTGAAATCTGTCAGTGAGGCAGGACTAAGTGAAAGCTCACCAGAAACAGATCCTATCGTTGTAAGGCCAGCTATAGGTAAGTAGTAACATATACAAGCACATACTCACAGAAATTACATCCCTCAAAAATGTATCTATCATGCATTGCTATTATTATATGTAGTGTTAATAATGTGAGCAGATAAGCAAAGCAACAGGGAACTGATTTTCTTGTACCCTACAGCTTCTGTCATCAATTATACTTGCCAAGGGTGGACAGAGTTAATTAGCATTTTGACTTAGGAGTGTGTTACATCTTCAGTATTAATTTGGCACTGGTACAAGTGACCATTTTAAGTACTCAATTATGCGGGTATCTTGAAATCAGCATTGTGAAT
Source organism: Syrrhaptes paradoxus (assembly GCA_013400615.1). Classification (NCBI taxonomy): domain Eukaryota; kingdom Metazoa; phylum Chordata; class Aves; order Pterocliformes; family Pteroclidae; genus Syrrhaptes; species Syrrhaptes paradoxus. The sequence continues at coordinate 157,995 of VZTO01013460.1, forward strand.
TTCTCCAGGGCAATTACAAAATCCTACCAACCACATTAGCCAGTATCTAACCCTCCATTCTCCATTTTATTGACCCACCGCATCCATCTTTTCTATCAGACAAACCATAAAGCAACAGAAACATCCTGAGAAACATATGTGACTTTTGCTGTGACTTTCAAATAAGAATCTGGTCATTTAAAAACCATTTTTACACTGGAAAAGGTGCATTAGGGGGCCTTAACACAAATAGAATCACATCTGGTGTGAGCACGCAGAGATTTCCTCGGCCCAGTTCATGCCAAAGCTACACCCCCTCCCTGATCCCTAGATCCCAGACCTGCACTGAACAATGCCCTGTTTTCTCTCTCCTTTTGCTGCACAGCTTGTCCATCAGCACCACACGGGTTTGTTCTTCTGAACTGTGGGAAGGCTGACATGACCATCAGCTGGAAACCCCCAAAGCGTAAGGGAGGAACAAAGATTCTGGGTTATTTCCTAGATCAGCATGATGCATCTGAACTAGACTGGCATGAAATCAATATTCAGCCAATTCCTCAGCGAGTTTACACGGTATTAATTTCAGATATAATACTGTCTTTCTGTAAGCATGGTGGGAACTGCCACTATAACAAGGGTTTTTCCTCTACTTCTTCTAGTCCAGAATTCTCTTCCTACCCTCACAAGACTACGACCATGTGAGGCTGTACTAATAATCCGTTTGCATGTCTGAACCCACAGGTCACCAACCTCGAGGAAGGTCACCTGTATGAATTCCGTGCCTGTGCAATGAACATGGCTGGTGTTGGGGAAGTATCTGAACCCAGTGACTTGTTCNACATTAGCCAGTATCTAACCCTCCATTCTCCATTTTATTGACCCACCGCATCGATCTTTTCTATCAGACAAACCATAAAGCAATATGCCAGAAACATCCTGAGAAACATATGTGACTTTTGCTGTGACTTTCAAATAAGAATCTGGTCATTTAAAAACCATTTTTACACTGGAAAAGGTGCATTAGGGGGCCTTAACACAAACAGAATCACATCTGGTGTGAGCACGCAGAGATTTCCTCGGCCCAGTTCATGCCAAAGCTACACCCCCTCCCTGATCCCTAGATCCCAGACCTGCACTGAACAATGCCCTGTTTTCTCTCTCCTTTTGCTGCACAGCTTGTCCATCAGCACCACACGGGTTTGTTCTTCTGAACTGTGGGAAGGCTGACATGACCATCAGCTGGAAACCCCCAAAGCGTAAGGGAGGAACAAAGATTCTGGGTTATTTCCTAGATCAGCATGATGCATCTGAACTAGACTGGCATGAAATCAATATTCAGCCAATTCCTCAGCGAGTTTACACGGTATTAATTTCAGATATAATACTGTCTTTCTGTAAGCATGGTGGGAACTGCCACTATAACAAGGGTTTTTCCTCTACTTCTTCTAGTCCAGAATTCTCTTCCTACCCTCACAAGACTACGACCATGTGAGGCTGTACTAATAATCCGTTTGCATGTCTGAACCCACAGGTCACCAACCTCGAGGAAGGTCACCTGTATGAATTCCGTGCCTGTGCAATGAACATGGCTGGTGTTGGGGAAGTATCTGAACCCAGTGACTTGTTCAAATGTGAGGAATGGACAATGCCAGAACCAGGTATCTCTCACATAAAAACAACAGCCAGAAAAATATTACCAGGACTACCAGTTATCTCCTCTGATATCAAATTCAAACAAAGTGCACCTGGTTGTATTTTTTTAATATTACTGTTTGACAGCCTCCTCTTCTTTGAACAGGCCCTCCTTATGATGTGAGGTGCACCGAAGTGAGAGACACATCCCTGAAGCTACACTGGGAAGCACCACTGTACACAGGAGCAGGTCCAATTACAGGGTATTATGTAGACATGTGTGAAGAAGGGTCAGAGGAATGGAAACAAATAAATAAGCAGCCCATAGCCACCACTCACATGAAGGTCTGTATATGCACTTCGTATCCAAGTGCTGCATCTCATTTAGTCTTGTGTTAATTTCTGTCATTGTTTCCTGCAGGTCTCAGATCTGGAGACAGGGAAATGCTATCTTTTCCGAGTAAGAGCACGGAACAAGGCTGGAATTGGACCCCCTTCACTCCCCTCAGATCCTGTGGTGGCTAAAACCAAACCTGGTATGAAACTAAAAGTGATGAGATTGTGTGAGTCTGTATATACCATGATGATTCCAGTAAAAAAACAGTTTATGAAACATCAGCTACATGCTTCATAGCAAGAAAGCACATCAGTCAACATACAGANCATATAGGCACAAATGAAATTGAACTTGGGGTTGATGAAGAGGGTTTCATTTACATGGCTTTTGAAGCTCCTGAAAAGAATGACTGCTCTGAATTTATCTGGTCAAAGGACTACGAAGGACCACCAGATGCTGACAGAGTTCAGACTGAAGAGAAAGGCAATAAGTAAGTATATAATGCACACTGAGACAATTAATTGTGGACTGTCAAATGAAGAACACACTAAACACTGAGAAAAACATGAAGCCAAATGTTTTCCTCTCCTTCTAATATTCAGGTAGAATACATACACATTATTGAACTTCTGCAAATCTCTGTCCCCGATTCTCAGCTCTGGTGTCCCTGAAATGGGGCATTCAGTGCAACCTTCAGGTCACAAAAGAGAAGCATCAGCCATCATATTGCTAATGTTTTTGCCTTGCTCCTCAGTGTCATATATAAATGACAATGCGTACTATATTTGATGTTCTGGGTGTATCAAATGTACCTCATTCTGTTACAGAAGGCATAATTTTTGAGGAAAATATAATTTTTATTATTATTTTCATTTCTAAGATCTAAGCTTATACTGAAAGACCCATCAGAAAAGGATCTGGGTGTATATTCAGTGGAGGTCACAGATGTAGATGATGATATCTCTGCCAGCCGCACTTTAACAAAAGAAGGTAAAAACTAATAACTGAGAAGAACAAAAATCTAATGTGCCATAATTTTCTAATATTAGATGTTTAGAGGAAAGTTTCTTGTAGAAGAATAGTAAGTGACTGATGTCACTTAATTATAGTGGCATCATTAGAAAGATGTTTCCCATTCCTTGAAGGCTCAAGGTCAGTTTCTTTTACAGTCCCCTAATAAAAGATTCCATGCTCCTGGAGGGTTACTTTTCCACCACAGTTCAGATTTCACACACAGCTACACTATCACAGTGATTTAAAACTTCTTTAACACGTTCCTTGAATTGATACAACCAACATTTTATTTAGCCATAACTAAGAATTATCTTCACAACCTTTTCTAGTCTTCCCCGCTGTCAGATGTTTTGTACTTATTATCTGATTCTATGATAATTCTTGACATAAAGCTCATTAACAAATTAAATGAAATGGATACAATTAAGTAATTTTGGCCTAGTTTTACTAATCTAAATGACTTGTTATTCTTTGCATTTCAGATCTGGACAAGTTATTGAAACGTAGCCATGAGATCAGGAACCCACGTAAGTTGAACCAGTAAGAAGCCACTACTACATGTGAAAGGGGGAACCCTGGCATAACCCCCTCTGAGCCAAATTCTGTGGTTTGCCTGTGAATACCCCTCTGTGGTTCTCTTTGTTTTCCAGTGATCAAGCTGATATCTGGATGGAACATTGATGTTCTGGAGAAAGGAGAAGTGCGGCTGTGGCTGGAGGTTGAAAAGCTGTCACCAAATGCAGAGCTGCACTTAATCTTCAATGACAAGGAGCTTACAAGTACTCCAGTATGTTTTATTTTTAATTCTGACTTACTCTCCTCCTGCCGAACAGGGAGATAAAGCAAATGGTACATTCCCAGTTTTCTGAATTCCCATCAGATATTTTGATGTGTGTTTTTGGAAGACTCCCGGGCTTGGTTTTTCACCGCACACAAACAGAAAGCTGAATGGTCTGATTCTCAAGCTTTCCAGTCCTAGTATCAAGCAAGGCTGCAGCATTGATGCTGTTAGTTAAAGGCAGTGTAATATTCCCCAACAAAACCTTCAGTGGGAACAGTCAGGGAATGTCCCCTCCTTATCCAGCTCTCCCTCCTGAGAGGCTGCCACTCACAATCTTGCTGCAGCAGAGATTTCTCTTTTATAAGGGGATTTTCTGACAACAAACCTCAGCCATGTGTAATTCATCTGATATTACCTATGCACCTGCACAGGACAGAGCTCTGTCTTGGATGAACAAACTCAATTCATTTCAGTGGATACTAAAGAAATACCACCTCTCACAATGAAACAGGGTATTTTTCTTCTGCTTTACCAAGCAAAGCTGCAAGCTTTCCACCCTCTCTCTTTGAACTGAATACAGACATATGTCATGAATTCTAAAAGCAGATGAGAGCAATTTATTTCTCCATCTGAGGCACTGGAAATAAGATTGCATCACGTGTTACAGTGCGCTCTAACCTGCTGATACATTTAAAAAAATGTTCCAGCCTCTTCCTTGCCTTCCCATGTCAAGTTAATATTATAACATTTAAAAAGTATTTGGAGTGACAGGACCAGAGGGGAGAACAGTTGAGAATGAAGAACAATATACATTCAGTTAAATGCAATGTAGCAATGCCAAGATAACAAAAAGAACAGACATAACAAAAGGATAGGACTAAGCCAAAGAATTTCAGAGCTTTTATTGTGACGTTGGGGTGTTTTTAAAGCAATGTGTAGCAAATTTACTGAAGGCTTTGTCTATTGTTAAAACTGACTTTTCTGTGCTGGAGAACTGACATGGTTATGCATGATTACCAAGTATTTGTTAAGCTCTTTGTAATGATAATATTTGCTTAAAGCAAACTAGGCAGTAAGGCATAATGATGGTATTTATGTTTAAGCATCTGGCAGGTTTTGGGGTG
>VZTO01013461.1:0-25274 GCA_013400615.1 Syrrhaptes paradoxus
TTCTGTGATTCTGTGATGGGAAAGATTTCCAAATTGTGTTACTGCCTAAGGCTTCTCATAAGTATCTGGGATCAGTTTTAATACTCATCTCCCAGGAAACCTCACATCTCACCTCGTCTAATTACTCAATTGTTATGTTAAACAAATATAGGTGTCTTATGTGTTTGCTACAGTATCTGTTGCTAAATTACTAATAAGATCCTTACAATAAAGGGAGAATGGTAGGAGAAGAGGTCAGTGCTTCATAGCAATATGTGAAATGTTTATTTCTGTGTTAGTTTGTACAGACACAATTAAAACTCATCAAATCCGGGGCTGCCTCGTGGTTCAAATGATTCCTCCCAGGAAAGAGCCCAATTGGACCTAAATTTCCTAGTGAATTCTCAGAAGAGAAGAAAAGCTCTAAAATCCATTGTCCAAGTATATTCTAATGGCTGGTCATGATTTTTTTCTACTTGTTAAATCTGTAAATAGACAAAGAAGGGCAGAAATTTGTAAGCAAGTAAATAACACATTGAGACTAACAAACTGAATTAATGATAACCTCAAGCAGCCAAACTGTGGTTAAGTTCCACTATTTTTGAGGGCACCACCAGCCTGTGAGCAAACACTGGCTAGCTTGACACCCAGTTCTTATGCTTGTGGTTCAGATCTAAGGTGATTTATATCTATGCCCAAATACACTGGTTATTTTTTATTCCTATATATACTAAAATATGAGGAAAAAATAGCCTATATTTTCCAGGTATTTTTAAAAAAAATTATAATTCAGAAAGACTGCCCGTAGCAACCCGTCTTTGCCTTTGTCTTCTTTGCTGTACATACTGAAGTGTGGAACCAGTCAATGAGGGGTTAAATCGTAGTGGTGCAGATGCAGCTGGGCCATTTTAGGCTAAAAGGACCAGCTGATGGGCATAAAAGAGGATTAGAGAAAGGAAAAGGAAATAGATGAAACTGGACTGAGTGCTGTCAGGGAGAGTCTGTTTTTTTGTTGAGAGGGGCTTTTGTTTAGAGTTTTGTAGGGACTTCAGATAATAGTGGGAGTTTGTATTTGTTTGTTGGCTGATCTCTGGGCTATTTTTAAATTGGTTTTAAATTCCAGAAATATATAAGAGCTAGAGTTGTGAAGGTGTATTGGCAAAAGTATACTTAGATGTGTAAGTATGAAGGTAAATCTTTATAGGTAGTGTTTTCTGGGTCATAAGTGGGAGTGATAGTGGAGTGGTCTGATATAGAAGGACTGTAGTAGTATGGGGCTGACACGTCTTTCACCAGAAAAATCATTGGGGAAGAAAATGGAAGATATTGAGGGTAGGTCTCCAGAGTAGTGCTTGGAGAAGTTTCTAGCTCTTACACTCTTCTGCGTGCTTTCTTATGCCATGGAGAATATGGCAGGGGTTTTAACAGCACAGAATCATAGAATCATTAAGGTTGGAAAAGACCTCCATCAACCTCTTCAGATGCCTGTCTGCCCCTGAACTTTTAGAGGGAAAACTTAGTGAGCAGTTGAATTAAAGAATACCTGGGTTACCTTCTCCTTTACCATGGGAAGGAAGAAGCCTGCTGGGAACACCAAGCCATGTATTTTTGTTTCTTTAGTTTTGGTTTGGGTGGGAGGGATAAAGTTAGTATTTGCATAAATAAATATGCTGTCAGGGTTCTGCTCATCCAACGTGTAACTATACTCATTCTTCCAAGTATTAACTGGTTTGATGAAACCCGTAGATTTTGAGGTGTATCAGTACTGCAGTTTGTGGTCCTTGGCATTGATTTACTGATATGGGTATGGCCAGATAATCAAGTGCACAGACCGCAGAGTCCTCATGTGCTTTGTCTGTATAGCTCAGGTATTCCTTACCCCCGCATAGGTGTATAACTTGGGGAAAAAAATTCAGTGTAAACAAGGCTGCCTTGCTTTAGCATCTCCCCTGCAGCAGAAGCAGTGTCTACCACTACATTATGGTTTTTAATTCTGGATTTATGGATGCTGTCTTTGGCAGGATCACTGAGATCGAAGGGACTGAGACAGACCAAGCATCTGCAGGCAGCTACCTTCTTGTGGTGAGCTAACATGAACAGTTACAGCTGACTGATGTCCTGGTCTTGTGTGCATTGGCTTATTACGCAGTTTGTGAGAGGTGAGAATAATGAGCCTGTGCTTTAAATCCATCTGGAGCTTATATCCAAATTCCCTCTTGCTTTGATAATTCAGTATTTATTACAGTCCTAATAGACGTCCTGTTCTGTGGCTTCTTTCTGAAAGATCATGAGACTACGTAGCGGCGCTGGCAGGGGGATGTTCTTCTCCTCTACCTCTCTTAGCCCTTTTTCAGCTCACTCTTTGGGGCTGCACTTACCGTTTTCCCACAGGACAGCATTTAATTGCTCCTTGACTGACCTTCTGCCTTGTCCCGACAACTTTGCCCCTGAGGTTATTTCATCAATTCATTATTCTTGGTGGAGGAGAGAAAAGTCTTTCCTAATGTCTAAGCTTCTCTCCCTATTATTGCAGAGTTGAATAAATGGGAATGATTTAGAGTTATTTACCACCACCTTTTAAATATCAGGTAGCAAAGTGTTCCATGAAAATAATGGCTTGAGAACCCTTCTACCACTCTGTGCTTAGAAACTCTATCTTTCATATGTAGAAATAGGTTAAACTTGATTTTTTTGTCAAAGATCTAAATATTATCCTGGGTCATTCAACATTTTCATCTTTCACACTGCATTGTTTGTTTTAAAAGCAACAGGGCAGGAGAACAAATTCAGACCTGTGCTCTCTATGTGCTCTGTGAGATAACGCACTTTTAAAGGTCCAGAAAACCTGCTAGTTGATCACACAGATTACTGATGCTTGTAGCTGAAATCGGATGATGCTGGTCCGTGCTTTAAGAATGTTTATTAACAAACCATTAAGGAAAAAAGAATAGTCCTGGGTATAGAAGTAATTTGGTAATTTCCACATGAGTGCTTTTCCATGAGGCCAGAGTCACCTGCCTTTCCTTCTCATACACTCCGTGTTCATTGGGTTTGGGGGGAAACTACACTGGCTTGGTGTTGCAGTAGCCCAGTAACTGTTTGTAAGACATCTGTAAAATAAGCATGTAACATGAAGCATGACCAGAGCAAACCACCCACAATGTTAATATATTTTGTGTATAATCTGTTTTGTCCAGTGCTAGCATTTGTCTGGTGGGATGGCATCAGCTCTTTTCTTTGAGGAATTTTTTTTTCTATCTTTGCCCATTTGTGAAGCTTTTCTTTTACAAATACATCACTCATCAGAAGTTTCAAGGCAATATTTGTAAAATGTCCTCAAAATACTGATGAATGACTAAAATGAGCATTAAAAATAAATAAGTTCAGTAGCTATTCATCAAGATTACAAACTAGAAATGTATTTCCTCCAGCTAATATATGGAACACTTCACCCTGGCATAGATAAATCATGACTCAGACAAGGGGTTAGTTAGGGCTTCCAGTTTCTGTTAGGTCAGCTTACTAGAGGATGGCTTTCTGAAGAAGTAAGGATGCAGGGGTTATTTCTTTTTTAAATTATAATAATTGATTCTGGGGATGGTTATAGTAGCAGAAAATGCATGTTTTTCCTTGTGTCCTGGTGAAACAAGATCTGAAACTGTTCTTACACAGTGTTCTCTCTCATTTGATGAGGAAAAATAAAAGACCCAGAAAAAGAAAGGAAGGAAGACTTCTCTCAAGTGCAGGGCTATGATCTGTTCTGTGAGCAAGTGAAGGGGGTGGAGATTTACGCTAAAATAAACAACGAAGTAGGGTCTTGTGTTGGCTGTACTGACACGGCTGTGGGCACTGGCTTTAAAATGTTTCATCCTGAGGATCCAGTGTCTCCCAGAAGGACATGCAGTAGGAGGAAGTGTGAGGTTAAGAATTCAGTGAGATTGGACAAATAGTCGAAAGGCTTGGGTAGACAGTCTGAAATTCATTACGAGAGTGTATCCCGGGGGTCACCAAAAACATCCTATAAACACTATTGAACTTTTCTACAGTCCCAAGCTGCTGGAGCGAGCGTGGCGAGTCAGGAGATGTCTTCTCCTCCGCGCACATGTACCAAGGGGGAGGAGTGAGATAATGATGCGTGCTCTCTGAAGTGGTTAGAAACGTAGATTCCTGATCTGTTTTTAAATGTCTCCAAATTGACTAGCAGATATGATCTGACTTTCCAAATGTCGTGAGCATTCTTAAAATCACACCTCCTTTAAGTCAGGCTCATGAATACTTTTTAAGTTGAATAATCAAAACTCCTCTGATTTCTACACAGCTATCAGAAACACACATTTATGCACTTGTACACTGATACCTTTTTAATGATTTGGAGTGAGGGAAAACATGCAAATACATTGAAATAGAAAACCTGGAGTGAAAGAAGGGTCATAGGCTGATGATTTAAAAAGCAAAGTGAAATGATTTTGCGTTTAAGTAAGTGCTTTCATTACCATGTCCTATCCAGTTCAGAAGGATTTGCAGAGTGACTTGGTGAAAAAGGAATTAAATGCTTTAAGAACTTACAGTGAGGTTACCCAGTACTGTAAGCAGAAATCATCTTGAATAACAGAGTTTATGTGCAAATCCTGGCTCGAGTGTACGTGATGTCTTTGATTATAAACACCTGCCTCAGTTTCCTTTCAAAGAGTTTTGGGTGTTTCAAGTTCCTTTTGCCATTGTTTGTAACATTTTTCATTTGCATAAGTGTGTTACAAGTCGAAAAAAAGCAGTTATGCCTCAATGCTGTAGTGGCATAAGAAATATCAATGGAAGAAATGTGTACAAAAAATGAAATTACTTATCTGTAGTCTGTTGCATACAAGCTTCAAATCACCTGTGTTTTAATCTTGAACACGCTTGGCACAAGAATAATTCTGCTGAATGCAGTGGAACAGCTTTATCTCTGAATATAGTGTAAAATGTTAAGCATGTGCACAAGTGTTTGTAGCACTTGGGTCTAAATCAGAAAGCTCTTTTGCAGCCACAAACCTGAGAAACTGTAATGGAAAGAACTTCAAATCACATTTGTTTAGGTCTGAATTGTATACCACTTAGATAGTTCCTCTTGCACCAGTCTGGCAATTTGTTGTCATTTTGTACAGACTTTTCATCTGAAAGTTCACTTTTGCAAGTACAAGATGTGGGAGCTAAGATGATATATTGAGGCATATAAGTAATCAGGAAAAAATGCAGTTCAGCCCATGTATTCTTTGGAAATATGTATAAATATTTACAAATTATAGAGTTAAATCCAACTCATTTTGTAAATGAAGGGATATTCTGCTTTTTTTATGGGAAACATCAAAATCCAGGAAGCATGGGAGAATAAGACATGAAGTCTTTTCCAAGGGACATTCATAAACTCTCATAAAATCAAACATCATGCAGACTTCACCCTTTCTCCTATTTTCATTGTGTGCACGCCTACGCATCTGTGCATTTGTGGAAGCAACTTTCATACAAGAACTTTTTTTTTTTTTTTACATTTACCAATTACTTTGTAAACAACTTAAAGAGATTGGTGAGGGACTGCTCGGCAGAAATGATAGCACATCTGCAGAACAGGCAGTTAAAGTCAACAATTAATTAATTGTTAAGGGCTCCGTTCATCCAAATGTTTGGCTCTGTATTTACTGCATGACTCATGACTTGTGATCCCTGGTTTCCAGAGAACTCAAAGTCTGATCCTCCATTTCAGCTCTTCCCCTGTTACCCATTTCACCCTTCCCTGCCCACAGTCAACTGCAGAGAGGTGAAACCATGTTCCTTGTAGAGTAATGGTGCTTTGTGGCAAACAGCCCACCCGTATATAGTGCAGACCCTCTGAGCGTGTTCGGCAAACACTGGCACTGCTCTGCTGAAGTCTATGAGACAGAGAGCCCTCCTTGCCTGCTGTCAGTACTTCACTGATAAACGAATATTTACAAAACAAACAAGACACACACAGAAGCACATGCAATCATCTTTTACATATCTGGATTTTGGCAAATCGAAGTTTAAGCACTCATCGTAAAACAGTGGCTGTCAGTTGAAGAAAACAGATTTTGTATCAACCTGTATGAAGCTGCGCAGCGCTGTGGTCAGGGGAGTCTCCGCAGCCTGGGAGGCACTTTGTGTCCCAGTTGGATTCTGAACCTCAAGATAAGAAATGTCATAGTGATTTGCTCCTGTTACCTCCCAGTGAAAGATCTACAATCTTCCAGTGTGTATAGGATAAAGACAGATCTGTATGTTTACAGTGAACCAAATTTAAAATAGACACAGACCAAAACCTCTAGTTCTTAGCTAAATTTTCAAGGGAAGCTGTCCCTTAAATAAGGAGTGCCAAAAAATACAGCAAACCTACCTATAGTTAAAATGTTATTTTCTCAATATTTTTAAAATTACTAACTTGCAAAGTTTCTTCTGAGTATAACAGCAGAACATTAAAAGTGTCTGGCAAAATAACAAGTGCCCATCGCCGAATAATTAAAGTAATCACTGAAGAAACTAAATGTAAAACTATAAACAAGCCCTGAACAAACAAGAAATAATCAATGCACAATGATAAAGGGAACCAAAACATCTGGCTTCTCTGCTAGAAAGACTCTGCAGATGTGTTCAGATGTATGATAAGAAGAAATAACATTTGGGAGTCACAGGCCGTCAGTGAAGTTCCTGCCTTCCTCTGCGGTGAAGTCACGGGGAGGAGCAGCCAGCTCCGCTCCCGATGCTGGTCCCAGCAGCCCTCCTGGCAAATTGTTCAGATTTTTTAGGGGGCTATATCTGGTTTGTGGAGCAGAATCTTATTCAGCTTCAACAACGAAGTGACAGAGGGAAAACTTCACTATTTGATGCTTCCTTGGGGCACTCCCTACCTTTTTGGATCCAGGCTGCTTCTGAAAGCAGCCATATAATGGAGCCCAAACTTTGCCTGAGTAATCCAGTTTAGACATCACTGATGGGGAGAGACTAACTGTTTTGGTATATCTTTTTCTTCTTGAATTTGTGGGTCTGAAAGGGGCAAAGAGTCTAGTGAAAAGACTGATTAATACTATTTAATAGATAGAAAAGTTCTTCTCACCCTTTCATCAGATATATTCTTTCAGGATTTGCTTTTGATTCACAACTAGTTTCCAGATTACAAACTTCAATAATCTGTGCATCTGCCTATAATGGCCAGCTGCCATTAATCCAGATATTCTACTGGAGGTTGCCATGAATTACTAACAGTAACTTCAGAAGGCCTTACCTAAATTCCAAATCTAATTGCTTCAGAATCAGTTGGCAGGTTGGCAGATGAAGATTCACTGCAATGATATTTAAAAAAAAATCTGAAAAAAGTAACACATCTTCTTTGATTCATGAGACATTAACAGAGCTGACTGTGGATGCTCTACCCTTTCCACTGTATCTGCATGGTTTTTCTTATGGCAGGACACACAAGAAGTCACTTTAAAATGAAAAAAAAATACCTGGCTGGCTGTTGCCAAGATCATTTGTCAACAGAAGAATGCTGTGGAGGGAAACTCTGACCTTTAAACCCGCAGCAACAACAAAAGACAGTGTTTTAAAAAGTTATTTTGAAGCCTAAATAAACCTTGACAAACTCCCCTTAAGCTTCTTTTACAGTGATTAATTTCCAGCTAGGGAAATATTGACTCTGAGAGAAAATGAAAATATTTCCATCTTCTTTCTCTCTAACACTGCATTATAAGATTGTTTGACCTACTAGATAGAGTGGAAAATCACTATCAGTCTCGATGTTATGAGACGGATCAGGTTTCACATTTCTCTCCCTCTGTTTTCCTTGCTTCCCCTGTATCATCATGTCATCTTCTCAGTTCCCTCCCCTCCAGTCTGGCTGGAGGAGGCAGAGACCTCAGTGCTTGCATTGCCGGGCTGGGCAGGGTGGCTGCCCTTTTCCTGGGAGGATTGTGAGGATATGGGGGGCAGTCAGAGGCTCGCGGAAGGCCATGAGGAAAAAATCCACCTTGCCCAAGTTATTGAATGGGCACAGTGTGGTTACTCACCTTTGCACTGGTTAGATTCCCTCTTGCGATGGGGAGGAGTGTTCCATTTCAAGAGTCACAGGCGTTTGTCCCATCACACACACACCCTCCTCATTTGCTCACATGTCTCCTCTTATGGACTAGACTAGATGCTGCCAGTGCCATAGGAATCTTCCAGAGGGTTTTTGATCACACAATACCTGTACTCATATGTATATTTCAGCCTCAGTTTTAATAGGAGGGTAAATAAATGATAGTCACTAGCCCCATATATTCCTTTCTACCTGCCACTGATACCTTCAGATGTGACAGGTATCCAGCGAGTTGCATGGAAAGACTGCCTCCATCCTGCTGATCTGGGCTCTAAAGTGCATTTACTGTCCTCTGAAAAGGGAGGGAAGGAGGAGCAGGGTGCACCAGCTGGAGAGAGAGACAGAGACTTCCCAGAAGAGGAGCAGGCTTGAAGACAAAAGCTCCATTGTTTGTTACATGTCCCACTAAAAGTCTTCCTCATGAGGGTAACTAAATTTGCTAGAGTGACTACAGCCATTGCTCAAAAAATATTCACAGCCTGTGTGTGGATCCTATTACTTGTTTGGCTTCAGAGACAGTGGGAAACAGAGCATCTTCTACAGCAAATCTGTGCTGGATCCTTGCAGTTTCCAACAGCATTAGCCAATTCAAACAAGATGAAGAGCAATTTAAAAAAATTCTAGCTCAGATCACTGTGTCAAAAGACACGTAGAGAAAACATCACTCAACTCCACAGAATATTCTCCAAACTCTCCTTGGAAGGATGTGGAATGAAAGTTGCCCATAGTTGATTGCTTTAGCAAAGGTGGTTGTAAACTACTGTGTGTCACTGCCCTGAGGGTTTGCCTCACTATGCCTCCTTCCTGCAGGAAAGAATTATTTGATTTTGGATGAATCAGAAGAGAAATTGAAGATTCTTGTAAAGCCAGAAGATACTAGTGGTCAATAGATAATAACTGCATAATATATTTACCCCTCCACAGCACAGACAGTTAGCATCCAACTGAATTCATATGTAGATAAGTACTTAGAAAAATATATTCTTTTGTTACAGAATCCTTCCACAGCATGACATGCTCAGTTCCTGTCACAGCTAGCAACTGAAGCAAGCCTTCCCAATGCTCACTTCTTTGCAGATTCAAGTCATTAAGGTAGCACACGATTTAAGAAATCTCTCCTTTGGAGGATTTTTCCATTAGGCTTCAATGTAAGTCTGTTCCTAGGCACTCTTGTTCAATGTATAGGTGTTAAAATTACATGTTTCTGACTAATTTTTAAATATTTTAATGTGATTTTCTATAGATTACTTTATAATGGCACATTTACCGTATTTCTTAGCTAAAATAACAATCTTAGCAACTTGAAGAATAGAGGAAAGTTTGATGGGGTTTGCTGTGCAGTAGGCAGTAGTTTAAAATGGTAACTATACGCTGAAAGGTGAACAACCAAAGCCTGCATTACTGAGAAGAACGTCTTGGCTTAGGTCCATTGATTGCAGTGCTGGTGTGCCAACTTACAGATCATAGTCCAAAGATGCCAAATCTCTTAAATAAAAGCTGGATGAAATTAAAAGTTTACACTTTCCTGACATATATAAACACATGTTAAAAATGAGCTTTTTCTTCATTTTATCAGTCTTCAACCAACAGCTTCTGATGGTTTGGCTGTACAGTGCATAAGGATACATACATGAAGAATGTTAATGAACTTGACAAGACTAAGTATATATTTGTTTAGAATTGCAAACAGGCCCCAACCCAAGTTTTTTTCAGGCCTATTAGCAGAGTCCAGAGGCCAATTAGCCCAAGTCCAGAGCAGAAATGTTAAGTGGGACTGTACTTATCTCTCATCCCTCCACTTCCACTGTGCTCACTCCCCTTACTTTGGGGATCCCAAAGGCTGTTTCAGAAAAAGTTTCTCTTTTCTTTTGAGTTCTTATAGGCTTCAGGTGGCAACTTCCATCATTTCCCTTTGAAGGCAGAGGTAGTCCACCCTCAAAGAAAGGGCTGCTGGGGTTAGGACCTGGCCTGACCTCTGTAAATGGCAGTAGACACAGTTCCTTCTGCCATCAGCTGTCACCCAGCAGCTGTCAGTATCGATATCTTGAATTAATATGACCACCTAATACTTTTAATGAACCAGACACTGCAAGAGCCTTTCAGCTCTCATAGAATCACAGAATGGCTAGGGTTGGAAAGGACCTTAAAGATCATCAAGTTCCAACCCCACTGCCATGGGTAGGGATGCCCCCCACTAGACGAGGTTGCTCAAAGCCTCATCCAGCCTGGCCTTGAACACCTCCAGGGATGGGGCATCCACAACCTCCCTGGGCAACCTGTTCCAGTGTCTCTCACCTTGATTAACTTTAAAGCTTTCCCATTCACATTTAAAATAATAGGTGTTTTTCTCAGTGAGTTTCCCTCTTTTCTCTGGAAGGGACCAGAGCCTTCTACAGTAGAATGGGTGAGCAGCCACTGCTCTGCAGTGGACCCCCTCAGTGTACCTCAGTTTTGCCCTGACACAGATTAGTCAGGGGGAGAAATGTTTTACCCAAAACCAATTACCACAGAGGCGTCATCTGTTTTCTGGCATAAGGTTTCCTCATACTGCATGAAACTGCCTGGCAATGCTGTGCCTTAGTGGAGGTTTCGAGATGAGACAGAGACGAGTGAGGGCAGGATGCCAACCTGTATGGGGAATCTGAAAGGAAAAGAAGGAGTTTCCTTTGCGATAAGGAAATCAGGGTATGCCTACTACAACTTCTCACTCTGCCTAGTTAGAGAAGGGAGCAAGGGCTGGTCAAACCAGAAGGAACAATGTGTATGAGGAAATACTCGGAGCCGGATGCTGAGCTGGCAGAAACTACCATAGGTCCACTGGAGGAAACTAGTTGATTTATATCAGACGTGGACATAGAATTAAGATGGAGTATTCAGAGCTGAGATTTACTACTGAAAATTGACAGTTTTGTGGGGGCAGGGGAAGAAAGCCTGCCAAATAATTCACACCAAAAGATTGGGATAACTTTTGCTCTGAGCAGAGCCAAGCTACACACATGTTCTGCAGTTTCAGATGTGCCAAATTCTGGAGCTCTACATCTCCCATTTGCAAATGTCAAAATGCAGCAATGAAGCTTTTTCTTAATTAGCTACTTCCATGTTGAAAGCATTGGACAACTGATTTATCCTCACAGTGGCTGATGGGTTCATTATCTTCCCACCTCAAAACCTGACATTTTGGTAAAAGAGTGAATTACCTGATAGGACCACACAGCAAGATGGATATTCTTGTTTAGCAACTGGATGCTGCTTCTTCTGGGCTCAATGTGCCAGCCCATTTCTTTAGTGAAGAGGTCACACTCATGCACAAGCCCAGCTATGTTCGTGAATTGTTAACACAGCCGTAACAGCTGCAGTAAGCACTGATGTGGAAAAGTAAGAGTGGCCATCTCTCATGCATGTGTGTTGCCACTGTGTGTTTATTGAAATAGTCTTTGTTGCTTGTTTAGAAAATTAAGCACCTTTTGCTGGGAGAAGTAATAAGTATTTTTCATTAGATTGTTAGAAGAGGAGCTCCTATAGCTGGAGAAAACAGACAAGCTCTAGAACACAGAAGGTCTTCTTCAGAAGTGCTGACAACGTATTTCTGAGACAGACACAGCAGTCTCCAAGCTACGGACAGGCTGGTAGTTATTGCCCTCTCTTCTGAAAGTTAAAACCTGCTGCTTGCTTTCCCTCTTCATTTCATATCTCATTTCCAATTTGTTCTGCTCCTGTCTTTATTTCTTCTCCACTATCTATTCTTCACAGCCAGCTGGCATTCCTGCTCCACCTTTGTTTCATGTACATAGAACAGTCACACTGAAAAAAGTGTGATTGTTTTTAAGGTATCTAAAAGCCATACTCCAACGTTTGCAGCCTACAGAATATTTTCTATACAAGAGTAGAGCACAGTATCTCTTCCTGCCTCTTTCATAGGCAGCTTGGCTTTCGGAGAGGGACCTTGTTGCATCTTCAGATCTGCATCCATAGAAGCAGCTGGAACTCAGAAGATAGCATTCCTTTTGCCAGCTAGTTTGTCACAAATCCCTTGCAGGGACAGACTTGTGCAGCCTGGGCACTGTGTTTTTTGGAAAACTGCTCTACCTTTTGTTGTGTAATTACTGCTATTGGCACTATTACAGACATAATACAGTGAATCCAGGGGCTCCAAACAGAAATAAGGTTGGCTGGGGTTTTTTTTCCAGTAAATATTGCAATAGATAAAAATCAAAAGGGCTGTTGCAGATATAAAATACTGTAACTCTTTCATCTACTCAATAACCAGAGGAATAGAACAAAGCAGTAACAAAGTGAATTACTTTTTCTTAAATTATAGCAATTGCCGTTCTTTTCTGGTCACTCCTGTTGGAATACATAAGCATTCTTGCACGAAAGAGAGTGAAGAAGCATTTAATGAAGAGACCCTCAAGCTGTTAAAAGAGATGCTGGGTATGCAGCAGGAAAGATGAGGAACAGGAACAGTGCAGCCAGTTTCACGTGTGTATGACGCTTCTAAAGTTGCCTAAAGAGTCCGTGTTTGTCCCATCACACACAAATAAAAGTTTAATTATCTCCCATTTCCTTATAATTTAATCTAAAACCTAATAGTGATGGAAGGGTCGAAGCCCAACCAAACAGTGACAACACATGTTGTGCTATCAAGGGCACATCTCCAGTCTGGAGCTGAGGATGTTAATTGCCACAGCAACAGGTCCTCCCAGGCAGGGCAACAAAAGGTCTGAACAACAAGACAAAAATGGGAGGAGAAAGTGCTGCATTGCTGTGTCTCCTGGCCGACCCCTTTGCTTAGGAGAGGAGGATGCATACCGAGGGAAAGACAAGGAGAGGCTGAGCAGAGGACAGGAGGATGGGTTTCTCCTCTTGCCACTAGTAGTGGTAGCTCAGGGGAAAGCAGAAGCAGCATACGTAGAAGAGAAATAATAAAAAGCCAGGGGATGTCACACAGGAGGCATAAAGTCAAGAATGGGACAGATTTTTAAAAAAGGGAAACTGGGACCCTTGAGGTCAAAAGGGCTTAAGAAAAAGACCATTACCCTGGCTGCGTTGTCCTGCCCACGGGGGTGAGCTCACAGTTGTCAGTGTGCTCTTCTCCTTCAAAGCAGCTCCTCCAGCAAGGCTTTTATTTACTACTTTCTGAAACCATAAGGAACCTGAACTATGTAATTTCTATTTGCTAATTTAACCACACTGCGTTCACAGAAAGCATTTTGTATGAGGGACATGACCTGGCTTGTTAGCACCACATGTTGTAAGATACAGAAAAGGATCTTTCATACTTCAGAAGTCTTGTTTCTCAATTCTCTTACTTTTCAACTTCTTTGCCGTTTTGAATGGATTTCAAAACAAATCAACAGACACATAGAGTCTTTGGTTATTTTTGGCCAGAGTTGGATAAATGAATAGTCCAGAAGGTTTCTGACATTGTGCCAAATGTCTGTGTGCCTAAAGTTTAAGAGACATGTTTTCCAGGAAACCTTGAAGTTTGCCGAGATTTATGCTTTTGATATTGTCATCCATTACTGTATTCAAAGGAGTTGTCTGCATAAAGGTTGATAGAGGGCAGTCAAACCTTTTGCACTGAAAAAATTATATCATTAGGTGTCTGCCTGTGGGTCAACTTGTTCTCAAGCCCCAAAAACTAAACACAGCTGAGATCTAAATCCTCTGACAAATGAAGGCTGTGAGCAAGGATCATGAATAACATATGGCAAATGGAATTTCCAAACACTACGCTGCCATACAATATACACCTGATAAATGGTTGTCTACAAAGATGCTGTTGAAAAAGGCACTTGATGCAAGCCTCATGCACGGCAGAGAATCATTAACAGAATTTTGCAAAATATTTCAAAGCTGGCAAGGCATTTATCCAAATGTGTTGTCTGGTCCTCCCTTTACCAAGTAAGAACAGCATCCTTGTTTTCTTGTGAATGAGAACAAAGAGAGGTAATAATTTGACCTGTTATGCCAGAAGCCTGTGGAGCAAGAAGTGTTCAAAAAGAACAACAGAGAGAATTATGGTAGGGACAAGAAAGAAAAGGAGAAGATGAAGGAAAGGACATCAAAATATTACTGAAGGCTAACTTTTAGGTGCATTTGTAGCCACAAAAAATTTAAGATTGCATAACATTGTCATAGAGAAAGAGCAAACAATTTTGTCCTGTTAAATGAAAATGTGAACACAAGAACCACGTTCTCTGGTCATCTAAAATGCAGCCACCTCTGGGGCAAACCTGAAGATGGACAGCACACAAAACAACTGTTTTTGGCAAAAAGGTGTGGGATGTTGCATCTAGCCCAGTCTGGGCAGCATCACTGCCCCAAAATCAAAATGTGCCACAAGGAATTCATCCAGCAGTGCTCAGAAAGTGACANACAGTTTCATTTCAAACATGATCTAAATATAATAATTGGATAGTTATTAAATAGTGTCAGGGAGTGAAAGTAGCCTGTACACCTATTGAAATTATTTTTTTCAGATGCAAATAATTTTCAATTTTACGAGTGTTAAAAGCAGAAAATAGATTTTTTTTTATATNAAGGAAGTCTTTTGACTAGAGTCTGGTTTATATCTTAGTTAAAATGGATAGTATGGTGGATTTTTTATTTGATTGATTGATTTTTTTGCTTGTTTTGTTTTGGTAATGATTTCTGGAGTTGTTAGTAATCTTGGTATCCTTTGCAAATTTATCTCTCTGACCAGTAAGTGAGAGCTCCTCCTTAAAGTAACCTGTTAAGCTATCTCCAGCTTAACTATATCTATGCATGTACACAAATATATGTGTTTGTTACTGCTGGCTAGCCTGCTGAGGTGCTACTTACCCTTAATGGGGTCTAGACTAATAATAGTAATAACAATAATAATATAAATGATGCAAGTGTATTATCTTCAGAAATATGTAAAAAAATATTTTTTNTGGATTCCAAATGATTATTCTTTTTCCAAATGTATCAATGCCCCATTAAGAAAGTCTCTCATTTTTTTAACAGAACAAGAAAACAGATGGATTTACTTCTAAACTTCATCCAGTTTACTTCATAACCCTGTAAACAGTTACATAAGCATAAATGAGAAAGTGGCACAAGGCAGAAGTGGTGGGGAAAGGGAAGGTAATAGCTTTCCCTTAAGCCAAAATTACCACCAAGAATGCAGGAAAATGAACCACGTATCCATGGGTCTCCTACACCAGCTAGAACTGGCCACTTAACTAAGGTTAAGGGGTTAAAACTGCAGTCATATAGCAAGAAACACCATCGCTGCCAGACCAAAGTTACGAGTCTGACTGTTAGGTGTCAAGTTCAACGCTCACAGCTTGCCCAGTGTGGTCTGAGAGCCAGATTTTCAGACGTTCGTCCATACACAGAATAATGCACATGTCACTCAGGGTCTGTGCTTGCTCAGACAACACCTTCATTAAGGCTTCAGAAGAGAGATTTTCCTGCCTGGAGGTCATGTGGAGTCTGTAGCCAGGCTGGTGTGCAGTTTGGGGCATGGCTAAACACAGCACCATTCACAAAAGGCAATGCGTTAAGAAGGTAATGGTTTAACATTCACTAGTTGCATGAACCTGGATCTGATAATTGTTCTTATTGCTGTTGCTAACTCTTCCAGTTTGAACTAAAATACGTGGATGTGCAAGTCAGAATTGCTCAGGAAAATCCTACAGTCTGCATTACGCAGGAAGTCAGATTAGATGATTGTAACACTTCCTTCATGACAGAAAAATTCATGACACTATTAGATGTTTTGTTAAATTGGAGTCTAAGTGATAAGCAAAATTAATAGATCTCTGTATTTCTCTGGGTGGTCCATCCATAACATGGGAATATTTGTGTTTCTGTGCTCTGATCTGCTCGTACATGCAATATATATGTGTGTGCATGGACATAATGCTGATAAATAAACAACCTTATTCTCAGTCTGGTTTCTTAAAAGCTCTGTAGAAGATCAAGAAGATATGCTTTGCATGTTCATTTTGTGCATAAAAGTAATTCTTAATCAAATTAGCTGTTCTAGACAAAAAAGCAGCCCCTTGCATTTCAGTGGGGCTGTTCGCGTGAGTAAACCTTTGCAAAATTGATCTCTAAAAGTTGCTTAGAGTTGCAAAGAAGCTTAAGTGCTGAACACATCTTCTGTGCATGTTGTTTCTTTTTAGCCTGTTCCTGGCTCTATACCATCATGTCTTCTTCACAGGAAACATCTATGCTAAACATCACTGTCAATTCCAAGACAGGAGACACATTCAAAAGCACATGGAAGCTTTTTTTGTTACCATAAGTTGCCCGCAGAGGGTCCATTCATTCTGTTTGCTTGTTCCACTGTGTAATAGCTCAACTCAAGTATCAACAAGATAAGCTTTTAAAAGCAGAATATTCCCAGCTGTTGCAGTCAGGCAGCAGCAGCAGGTTCCTATCTGAGAACAGCAGAACAATCCAGTGCACCCGCGGCGATGGCAGTGTCGAGGGGAAGCATGTGTTCTCTGTACACAGTAGCGAAGGGTCCAATAGACAGCAATTAGCACCAGCAGAATGAAGATGAACGGTCATATACATAACCTTAATAAAAATGTCACAGAAGAGAAATCTCACACCATATGGATCCATGCTGAACTTTTTTTCCTTTTTTTTTTTTTTAAGGAGCAAGTCAGCTCCATTTCTTCGTAGTACTTTGCATTAATTTCTCTCCCTAGTTTTTTGCAACTTTCTCCCTCCATAAACAAAATGGAGTTGCTGTTTCATATGATAAAACAAAGGAAAATTACATTTTCATTTCTGAATTTTCATGTACCTGCTCAGTCTCAGATTTCCATCAAAAGTATCTCCTGTTCAGCCTTAGCAACCTGAGTAGATTACTTAGATGTCATTAGATCTCGTTTCCATTCATTTTTGAAGAGTCACACCAGAATTCGCAAGATTTTGTTCCTGCCAAATTAGTGTAGCATGGAAGTGGGTATTACTTGTTCTCAGGTCTGCTACTTGTATTTTGGACATAGCAAAGAATATAAATTTCACCATTATAAATATCACTGTTGTAAATAATAGTCCTTTTTTTTTTTTTTTTTTGGCAAAAAGGGTTTGAAGTAAGAAGCTGCTTTAATGTCATCTTGGTGATGTCATTTACATTTTTCCACCTCAAGTTAAAATCCAAAGATCAGGAAGAAAAATGATAAAGGGATCCTGGAGGAGGAAGAAAATCCTTCCCCAAAATAGTCATATTACAGTTTTGTGTTTGCTCTTTTCAAGTTGTTTCTTCATCTTTCACTAATCAAACCAGAACATTATCGATGTTTTACAAGCTACATTTGAGGTCTGAAAGCAATCAGTTTTGGTCCTTTTTGTCTTTTCTCTACTCCTGGTAACAGGAGTTCTGTCCTTACAATGTAGCTGTGAATTTTGTTGATCATATAAACAGAAGATAGGGCTGGAGAGGACTTCACAAGCTCCTCTAACCACCCCCTTGCCAGTGCACAGGATCAGCTGTTCATAGCTGCAGAAGGCATTAGGTGAAAGAGATTCCACAATCTCCATCCTTCTTCTCCAGGCAAAAAAGCTGACTGCTCTCTTATTTCTAAAGCTAGAAAGTTGTTCAAATATTAAGGGGCATGAATACCCCATTTTGCAAGTGAGAATCATCTTTTTATTGTATACATGTTGAGAAGAGATGAAGCCTTTACTCTTTGCTATAGCCCCTTGCATACTTTGTAGACTGTTCTCACGTCTCCCTCTGTCTTCTTTAGATTAAGCAAAAATCTTTTGTGCCATCTCCATATCCTCTGCATCCATGGTCATGTTTTCTAGACTTCTGATTATTCTACTTACTCACCTCTGGACTCCCTGTTCACTTGATTTATAGTCTTCTTGAAGTGTGATGCCCAGAATTGGACACAGCACTCGAACTGAGACTCAATCAATGCTGAGGTAGGACAAAAGGATTATTTTACATGTCTTGCAAACTACATTTCTGGAGATATATCACATCTTTTTTTGCAATAGAAAAGAACCAACTTGCTGTCTCCTAGCTCCACTGGTTCTCCCAATAAAATGACAGGCCATGACTTGAAAACACAGAGAGGACAGAGAAGTTGCAGAAAACGCAGCCATTTCACACAGTATTCAGTCCTTCCAACACTTGAGTTATATGAAGTATTTTACCCACAAGAGCATTCCCACTGAAGTCAGTGGTCATTCTCACATGTACAAAATTTGGTCATGTGACTAATGACTGGGGTATCAGAGCCAGGCTATTTCAGAACAAACACAATGAAAAAATCCTAGGGGGAGTCTGTAATTCTCTTGCCTCTTGTGCCACTCCTTTCCTGCTAATTGAGTGTAGTATTTCTCAGTACATGGACATCTGTGGACAGAGAGGCCCTGATTCAGTCCCTGGAATGTTTCTTCCAGGAAAGCAAATTTAACAAATCTTTATTTAGACAACGAAAATGTTATTGTCTCAAGGAATGAAGTGGAGCACAGAAATACCTGCAGGAACACAAGTGTAGACAAATGCTAGTATGAAACCTCATCTTCCCCGTAGTCCTCCTGGTTTAGCTTTAGTGATGACAGCAATCCACTTACAGTATGCGCTATCTTCTTTTAACTGTGCTCACTTGTAGCCATACCACCATATACCTCTCTAAACAGAAGGGAAATGGATGCATGCTTACAAAAATTGTCTTTGACAATTTTTAATGGCATGAATAATGAATCAGTTATGGCTCAAAAGCCATAGAAGTCTCTCTCCCTTCCCCAACCCCTTACTACCCACTCTCTCTGTGATCTGAACATTAACTCTAAGGGACTATTGACTTAACATGATTCAAGGATGGCTGGTTTGCATCAGTATTTCTAAAATCCCTCTTATTATCTTGCATATGTCAAAGTTTGATAAGAAGGAAGAAGAATTAAGCTATTTATAATTCATAATGACTGTTACCAAAAGGTATTTAAAACCAAATCACAGTAAGTCAGAGTTTACTTTTAAATCAGCTTAAACAAAAGACACAGTTTGAAAACAATTAGTAAATCTGACAAAATTAACTTTGACCTTACAATCTTGTAAATGCCAACACAGCTTTTCTTCCAGTGTCAGTGTGCATTGCATGTCTGTGCGTGTATTTTCAGCAGTGCAGTAATTTCACAGCAGAGTCGTAGTAAGATTTAACTCTCAGGCAAGAATTATGCTTCACTGCTCAGGAGCTCCCCTTGGGGGCATGTGCTATTTCATTGCTCTGTTTTGCTGGAAATCCATCTGTCCAGGCAAGTCAGATTAGTGTTTAATTGTTCCCATTATTTCTGGTAAGCAGGCATCATCTCCCCACCCAGCCTTTTGGTCATCCTCACTCCTCAGGCTCACAGAAGAGGGCCTTTTAGGCTTCCTCCTGATTTATCCTAGTCTTCCTCAAAAAACAAAACAAAACAAAACAAAACAAACCCAGGTGAAAATGTAAACTCTCTGCCTTTCACCCAGTCTGGGCAAGGAGATTGTAATGCTTTGGTAAATATATAAAAGATGTGCTGCTGGACATGTCAATCTGCTAAGCCAGGATGCAATTTCCTTTCCCCTGAAGCTACCAGTCCAGCCATCGGCATCCCCTTGACAGATGGTGCCTGTGCTTTTCTCTTCTTATCCAGACCATCTGCAGCCTTGTTTGCATGTCCTCCCTCTAGAAGGAGACAGTCCTTTCTGTAGTCTGAGCAGACCCAGCAGCCTGGTCTGCATCTCAGCTGAGCCAGCTCTGAGCAGCAGGTGGGATCAGAGCCCTCCTGAGGTGTCTCCCTTCCTATGTGATCCTGTGGCATCCACATGGCAGTCCCTGGCACCAAGCTGCCATTAGGCTGGGGGAGCTGAGGGAACAGCTAGGAAGTTTCTTTTGGTCATTGTGGTCTGGGGATCCTTCTAGCCAGAGTGATTGGCAGTGTCCTGAGCAGGCACATGCTGCCTCCATGGTGCTCTCTATTGGGATAATCCCTTTCTGACCCAATGTTTCGGTCATTCCTGCCATGTAGGCTTCAGGTCTCATCACTGCCTTAACTGATAGAGGCTGGAAACGTATCGTTCAGCCTTGGCTCACTAGGGTGAAGATCTGTAAACATGGTCCCTAGAGTCATAGAATCATAGAATGGTTTGGGTTGGAATTGATCTTCAGAGATTACCTAGTCCAACCCCCCTGCCATGGGCAAGGACACCTTCCGCTCTCTGTGTCATTTTTCCACAGTAAGGAGACTTGGGGTGATGAGCCAGAGGGGCACCATTGTGAACTCCCTGGCGGAGCAGCTGGAGACCAGTTCCCTGGCCCTGCAGTGACATGTTCCAGCAAACAGGGCTTGACAAAGCCCAAAAGCTATAGGTGAAGTACCCAGGCATGCTCTTCTTGCTGCTGTAGTGTAGCTGTTGCTGCTGAGCTTCTGCTATAGATACACAATTTCCTCCATCTTGCTTTCTCATCAAAGTGCTTTCTTGCAAACTCCCAGCCAGACACAAACAATCTTTTTATTCGCAAGTGGTTAGAAACTTTTAGAGGCTCAATGGACCATCATGTCCCCTTGATTCTCTTTCATCCAGAACATATGATGACACCTTCTCTCAGCAGTTTTTTTACTAAGGTAACACAGACTTAAATTAACTTTTTCTCATGTAGAGGAACCCACCACCCACCTTTCCTAGACACTTTCACATATTCCCTCTTCCCACACTGAAGGATACCAGATGCCTGCCAGCTGAGCTGTCTGCCATCTGTCCCCAGCCACCTTGTTCAGCCTGATCATAATATTTTGAAGTATATTCTTTGATCATCACCCCTCTCTGGACTTGCTAGTGAGATTACAGCAGGTGTCTGGACCTAGTCTGTCTATTGCTGGCTAGAAAAAGGTAAATGTCACAGCTCCATTACTCTGAGGACTTAATTTTTGAGTACAGCCGGCAATTCATGCAATCCACGAGAACAAATTGCCAACTTTGATTTGGAATTGCTTTAAAACCTGCCCTTTTATAAATGCTGCTTTAGTCTTGCTAGCAATTGTATTCCTGATCTCTTTAGATAGAAAATGGGCTTTCACGCAGATTTTAGAAAAATCCAATGTGCAGGCTGGTTTTGAAGTTTATTAATCAATTTAATGATTAACCTATTAATTTAACATGAATTATACTTTGCTTTCAGTCCAAAATTGCATTTATCCATGTAGTGACAGTCACTTATTAATGCTTTTGTTGAAAAGTACTATCCCTCTTGGCTCTATTTATCTTCAGAAGACAGCTCCAGAATATGGGCTTTCATGAAAAAAAAAAAAAAGTCACCCTTTATGGCACTGAAAATGATTTCGAGAACCTGAACCAAAGTATGATGGCTTGCCTTCCATAGTCCGGAGAGAGCGTAAAACTATAGCCGTGCTGTGTGAACCACTTCATTCATCTCTGCCTTCGCTTCGACTCACTCATTTGTTATTTATTTACACACCATAGGCCAGACTCTCTCCTGTGCCAGAGCTGCACTCAGTGCAGTTTGGAGATGGGTCATAAGGAAGTCATTACATCTCTCTCCGGTTTCGTGAGTGCTCCTGGCCTCTGAGCACTTTCTCCTTGTTGCCAGACAGTCCTATGTTAGACCTCAAGCGATTCTCTTAATGGTGCATTAACTTTAATGTGACTTAAGGATATGCCAAAAGTGTGGCACATGCTTCTTTTCCCGGTGTATACAATCTTTAAGGAAAGTGTCCTGACTTTGTAAAGATCCTGACAGCTAAGTTGTCTGAGCCTTCACGGTGTGTGATATAGTAAAATTTAGGTCACTTTTGATGAAGATACTTAATCCAAATACTGATGCAGAATTATACACAGCCGTCTGTGATGGAAAATAATTCACAATTCTGTTTGTTCAACGCTTGGCATGACTGAGCTGGAGGCTTTCAGGAACTTCTGTAACATAAATATCACTTATTAAGAAACAGCATTGGAAGATCCTTCCCAAGATAAAAGGTTAAAAGTTATGTCAGGATGTATACCACTGCTGGAAATACATTTTGCCTCCCTCTCCCTTGGCAGAGAGCACCACTGCCCAGGCTTTTCCCATACAACTGTGGGACATTCGAAGAAGAGCCTGGAGAGTGACTGCTGCTTTCTGAGCTCATCCCACCCACTCCAGGCACTCCGGAGAGGTGCCTAGTCACCATGGGCTCCTTCTTTAGCTGGAGGAGAAACCTATCTCCAGATAGTGACTCTGGCCACTTGAGTTTGTCACCTACTTTAAAGGGAGCTGAAAACAACTTGGATCCTGACATAGGGGCTTCTGGAAAGTGTCTAAGGTTAAGTGAATGGGCTTTTAAACCGTTTATCTCCATGTCTCAATATACTGAATAGTCTTGCGGAAAGATAATGGTGAATTTCCCCCTGTGCCGTCCTTTGTGAATTGACTGAAATGCTTATTGTTTTGATTGTTTATTGTCCCACAAATATTAAATTGTTCTTGCAACATTCCTGTTCGATGACAAGACCTAATGGACAGATAGGAAACTGAGGCCCCCAGGGGGTGAAACTCATTAGTTTCCACTAATCTTCAGGGCTTAGTGTGAAATACCTGAGTCCAAATTTTTCTGTTGTAGTTTGTTTTTTTTTGTTTGGTGGGTTTTTTTTTTGTTTGTTTGTTTTGTTTTGTTTTGTTTTGTTTTGTTTTGTTTTTTTGTCACACTAGAATTCCCTCTGACTGAAATTGCTCAGCCCACCTGTAAAGACCTGCAGTGTCTCCTCAAGCAGCATTGTGCTAGAGGCTAGGGCAGAAGCCACGTGCTACCACAAAATGTGCGTGAAACTAATATCTCAGGGGTACTCTCCCTTTGTCAAATATAGTTCAATAAGCCAAGGGACTGGAAAGTTACTGGGTAATGGGATAATTGACCTGCATAAAGATAGACAGATGCACATGCACATGTAGAGAGCACTCACTTACTGGTCTCATTTACTTGGAAAGCCTTGCTAAAACACTAGCATGTATTTAGCAACCTTTACAAGCACAGGGGAACCTAGTTGAAATTTCATGGACCACCTTAATTCTAGCATTTTCTACTTTCTGCCTTGCCGATAGGTTTTGGAAATATTTATCTAAGACAGTAGGACAGTAAACCTCAGCTCACTTAATTTCACTACAGCCTCTGAAGTCCTCAGAGAAAATGGTACACACCTGATCAACACATATCCACCATGTCTGAAGTGCCCTCTTGAAAGCATGGGGGCATTTGGAGAAGAGGCTGTCAACATTAAAAAGAAAGAAAAAAAGAATGAAACAATGTATTTTTTCCCCCCGGTGCCTGGCTCAGAAATGACTGAAGTATTTTTCTCCATTAAGCAAGTAGAGATCAGCTTGAGGCATGGAAAATAACGGTACAGCCAGTTAAAGACTGACAAAGCTATAGCAGCTAGAGACAGAATTAGAGACCTCAGGAACTTTCATGGGAGATGCACATTTTTGCCTCTGATAACAGAGAGACAAGTGACAGCAACTTCCAGGTGTGTCTCAGTGTAGGTATTACTTACTGCTGTGCAGTATCAAAGGGGATGGTATCAGTGCATGCCAGCTCACAGCCATTGGGTATCAATCAGGGCACTCCACACAGAGGGGAACACAGACTGCTTCTCCTCTTACCCAGGCTTCCTCCCCCAGAACACTTGAGGAAGCATTATTAACAGCAGAAGTTCAGAGAAAAGGAACTGCACACTCTTGGTCTGCCTTGGAAGGATGCTGGGGTCCAAGAGGATCCATCCTCACTAGTTTACGGTTTCTGAATCACAAGTCCAGTAGGAAAAGTACATCTCATCCTGCAACGAAACTGGGAACCATGTCAGAGGCAATGTCCCTAAGCTGTCTTGCAACTTAGCATTAGATCAGTAATGCAGAAATTGTGTTCATACACTTCCACCTTATTTTAGCCATCTCACCTGGATGCCTTATTTCTACAGACAAAGAAGAGAAGTGAGCTCCTCCAGAAAGTCATTCAGCCCAACTCGGGCAAGCAAGCAAGCTAATGCCTCAGCCCAGCACAGGCAGTCCTGCCTTACCTTCCACAGACAACTGATTCAGGTACATTTCTTTTCATCACAACACTTGTCTTAGAAAATTCAGTAAAGGGAGTGGAAAACAAAAGTCTTTCTTAGGCTTGCTCCTCCTGAAGGAGGCATTCGTACCTCGGAGAGCTCCTGCCGTGGAAGGTGTGCCATCTTCCACCAGCACTGCGCCACTGTTCGTACTAGTCCTGCCTGGCTGGGTGATCTGGCAGCTATCATTAATATTTTTGAAGAACTTTTTCCTAAGGTGGGAGAGAAACACATTTGCTGCCTAGGATGGCTCCTAGATTGTAAATCATATGGCAATTCCATGTAAATGCCTTATAGAGCTTTTAATGAACTGTGTCCCATAGGTGAAAACCAATAGCAATATTAGAAATGGTGTTTATTTTATAGCATAGAAACTGCATTTTAAATGCTAGTATAGGTTTATAAGACAGTTCTATTAAATATAAAATAGAACCATTACAGAGAAGGGCCTTTTTATCTGCTTCTAAATGGCATGCCCAGCTCTGCAGTTCCTCAAACGAGACATTTTTAGAACTTTATTTATGTTACAGCCATAACAAACTAGCAACTAGAAAACTATAATGGGCACAAACGTCTAATAAAAATGAGATTGTTGAAAAATACTTCTTAATAGCAATTTGCGAAGGATCCTGATAAAACAGAACTGAGGCTCTGTTTCCCTGGAAGTTTGCCACTGCTGTAATCACAGCCATTTGGCAACAGGTACTCCCCCTCTTCCATCTTCTGTGACCATTTCCCTCTGAGTGTGCTAAAAGCCAAGTACCTGAGGTTATTCCCCTGCCCTGCCATTTGTCAGTTGGTGCCTACTGTGTTATGGTTTTGTGTGGGGGTTTTGTCTGGCGGCAAGGGAGGGGTAAAGTGGTGGCTCCTTTTTTTTTTTAAATGATTCTTAACGAGTCACCCCCCTTCCCCCCAAGCATTTGGTAAAGGGAATAGGGGAGGGGACACCACTTATCACGTAATCTTTTTGTAAGAAAACTGCTTGAAGTGCCCCATGTTCAGGCTGGACCCACCCCAGGCCAGGGCTGAGCCCATCAGTGCCTCTGCGAAAACATACTTAAGTGGGGGCACAGAACAATGGGTTGG